>JANIIA010000005.1:15773375-15794641 GCA_027478495.1 Erythroxylum alaternifolium | reverse complement strand
GGGTTCGCGGTCGGAAAATGTTTATTTTCAGCGACGGATTTACCCATTTCCGTCGGTAAATGGCGACGGAATAAATGTCGTCGATAATATTCCGACGCAAATTGTGAATTTTCTTGTAGTGTCAGTATTCTATGAGTTATACCCAAAATACTAAAGACTATTCTCAAACGGCGACAGTACTCGCAGAATATTAAAGACTGTTCTCAAACGGCGACAGCACCCAGTACTTAACTTCAAGCCATATATCAAACCCTTAAGGACATAATTCAAATTCAATTCCTTCATAACAATTGTAGCTATATTTCTCTAGTTTAATCTACATTAAAAATCATCCCATTTGGATATCTACAGATCAAGATATGGCCAAAATATAGATGCTTGTTTAGTGAAAACACTCTATCTAACATATTCTAGCATACTTCATCAACATTTTCATCCTAGTTCATCTCTTTTCAAGAACATCACATAAATATCCTTCAGAAGTAAAATTTTCACTTTCATTATACAAAAATATGACTTAAATCTAATTTTTTTTCTCATCCACATTACAGCATATCGTTCATCACCATTTTATGATCATGCTAGCTCTAACCCATCATCAATAAGTTTCATTTAACAAACCAAAAAGAACAATAACATATTGCTTACTTGCTTTGGCTCCAAAGTTGAAGATCACGTAACCCTAACTCCTAAACATCACACGATCATCATCATTTATGAAAGAGAGATTAGGTTTTTTGTGACAAGATGAAGGAGATAACATGTTCTTGAAGAAACAAAATGAAGGAGTTGAACAAAATCAACGTGATGAAGGTTGGTGAGAAAATGTCATAAGGTGGAGAAGAAAAATGAAGAACGAAATGAAGAAGAGAAGAAAAGAGAGCATATAATGAAAATGAGAGTGAAAGACCATAAAGTTGATCTTTCAAGATATTATCACTGTGGGTTAAAATCATGGAGGTTAAAAATGCTTGGTGAGTGTTATGACATATGTCATGACACTCACCTCTTAATATCCAAAATAAATGCTAATGCCTTCTTATTCATGCTACTATATATCTCTTAGTAATCAGTCCATTTGTCTTCCCATTTTTAATCTAATTGTCTCTCAATTTTCAATGACAATTGTCATTAAAACCTAATGCCACTTTTCAGTAATTTCTACTGCCATTTGACACTAAATTCTACTACCATTTATCACTTGTCTTGTCACTTGCCACTTGACATTTTTTCTAGTCCAAAAATACTCATAATTATCAAAATTTTCCCATATTTCAAGCAATATTTATACTTACCAAAACGATTTTCAAGACATTTCATTCACAATTCACATCTTAATCATATCAAAATTATTTATATCCTAGAATATGTCAAATGAGTGTATGAACAGTCATTGTAATGTGAGCAAATATCAATAATCACGTGTGTGTATGCTTATACCAGTGATATGCATATAAATGCAATGCACCTCATATATTCTCTATGCTATTTCTCATGTATCTTGGTTTAGGATTCTTTGTCCTAACCCTTAGTATGGAAACGTGATATTACACCAGCTTATGTTGACTTTCAACCTTTGATTAAGAGAATTCAAGAAAAGATCTCTAAGTGGTATGATAAGAGTTTATCATTTGTTGGTAGAATTCAGCTATTAAACCTGGTGATTAAGAAATTAAATGTGTATTGTTTTATACATAATATGCTTCTAAAGTATATTCTTAAGCTACTGGAAAAAAATGAGACAATTCCTATAGTTTGGAGACACAACTAAATATGCACTAACAAAGGTGAAATGGAGTGAACTATGTCTTCTTAATCAAGTAAGAGGTCTGAGGATAATTTATATCAAAACTAGTAACAAAGTTCTCATAATTAAAAGGATTAGGAGGATCTATAATGATAAATAGGCTTTATTGGTCAAGTGGATGCACGATTAGCCTCTAAACAATGATAACTTTTGGTCCATTTAACCCAAACATAGCACATATTGTACAACGGTGAACATCCTCATTTTGAGATAAATAGTTAAATATAAATTCATTACTTAAATTGACAATGGCAATTTATTGTTCTCTTTGAATGACTAATGGGCAACCTCGGGGCCACTAAACAAAGTTGGAAAATTGAGTTATTTAAAGAGTTCTATACCTGATAATGCATTTATAAGACAAATTTTCTATAGCTTGCACTTATATTTGGAATAGATGCCAAAAAGGAGTACTATCGAGCATATCCTCAAATTCAATCTCACCCCCAACTAGGAAAACATAATGAGATGAAACAATCATTCTACTAAAGTGTTTAAAATAACACTTCTTATGAGAACTTGTTGAGAAACTTTGCACTAAAAGCTAGTTAACACAATATAGTATAGATAAAGCAAGTGAATTCAAGGGTTTCTTTTACTCTATTGTTGCCTTTAGCCAACGCACAATAGATAGATTGAAGAGTTTCCACAACCTTCCAACAACTTGTGTTTTGTGTAATGATGAACTTGAAACTATTGCTCACTTTTTTTTTAAGTGCAATTTTTCTCTCTCTTGGATGCAGATGCAATGGCTTAGCAATATAGAAACTTACAAGCAACTTACAAGAGCTGGACTTATGTTTTTTTATAGTCAACGAAGAAAAGGGAGGATTTTACTATGTATAAGATTACACTTAGAAATACCATATATGCTCTATGGTATGAAAGGAACATAATGATATTTCAAAATAAAGTAAAACAAAGGAATTATTTATTACAAAAGTTTATGAACAACAAAAGATTGCAAATATTAGCTCACATATTGAATATAAAATGTAACAATCTCCTACCTTTCAAATGGTATTTGTCACCAAATGCTTAATTTTAAAATATTGGTAACTCTAAAAGGTTAAATAGAGTACCTAGCATTACTGGTTGTAGCTATATTAGTCTAATTAAGTTTGCTTGGTTGGTAATATGACATATGCTATCCTTCTTTTATAAGTCAGGATAATTACCAAAAAAAGAGTAAATTCATTAATTTTTCAATTATAGCCCGAACTTTAAAAAGTAGCAGTAAAATGCCCAAATTTTCAATTTTTTTTCAATTATAACCTAAACTTCAAAAAGTGGTAATAAAATGCTCAAACTTTCAATTTTCTTCAATTATAGGCCGACGTTATTTGCTGTTCTCCCAATGCCTTCAACCGTTTGATTTCTGCTTGTTCTTCTGATGTCTCAAACTACTCTCGCATTACAGTGTACTACACCAGTAAACTCTTTGTTTTTAGTTTGTTCTCTTGATGCCCTTAGTGTGATGGCGTCAGGGCTACGTAATCTAAAAATCGAAGGGTGAGGACGTCGAGAGAGTAAACTGAAAATGAAGGAAAAAACTAAAATCAAAGTATATAATGATCAGGGATGTATGATCTGATTTAGAACATTTTTTAACAATGACGTCGTTTTAATTATGTGACTAAACGATGTCATTTCATTAATCTTCATTTGTTATGTTAATTTTGGCTGATGTGTATTAACAGTCAAGATTTTTGAAACATGTGACAATTCACGTCCAAAAACTTAACGGAAACACTAACGTTGGGTTAAAAATGAAAAAATTAAATGTTTGAGCATTTTATTGCTAATTTTTGAAGTTCGAGCTATAATTGAAAAAATTGAAAGTTTGGACATTTTATTGTTTTGTTTTTAAATTCGGACTATAATTAAAAAAAATTGACGAAAGTTTGGGCATTTTTTTAGTAATTAACCCTTTATAAGTCTCAAATTGATTTTCCCTTGTAAATTTGGTAGCTCTCTTCTTAAAGTTTATTAGTGAGATTCTCCACATTCTAAAAAAACATGATAAACATGTCATTAACTTTTGAGTTAATGGTTAATGTCCTTTAAACACATTTTCTTTTTATATAATATCAATGTAGAATTTAAAAACTATTTGATAATCCTTTTTACAGCTTTCATTCAGATTGGAGTTTTATTTCAAATATAAAATTATTGGTTTCCAATTATTACGGTTTGAATTTTCATTCAAAACCAATCTGTGTCAGACAATTCGGCGATGAAGTGGTTTTGCACCCCATACTACTAATCCGAAAATAGGGATGTTCTGGTTAAAACTTAAGAGATGAGTTAAACAACTAAAAATAACAAAACCTTTTGGTAAGAAAGACTTCCTTAATATATACGTCAAATAAACTTGAAAGCAAAATGGGTAGAAAAAATTTAACTTGATTCTACGGGCATGCGTGAACAGTGTTTTGATCAATATAAGTTTGCGAAATTCTACCTTCCGATGGCAAGTTTGCAACGCAGCAATAACTGGAGGTTGTGGGGTACAAATCCGTTCTTTGATGCTTCATCTTTTTTTAATTGTGTCAAATACTTATTTTTCAAGGCAAGTAATGTAGATATGCCCTACAATAGTTAACTTGTAGAGGAGATTTCGATTCGTTCCACAACTGACAACATCCTCTCCAAGCGAAGTGACAAGTATGGACATCAGATGTCATTGATGACACGCAGAAGGTTAACTCCAAAGCCACACTTTTGAAGAAATATAACTACTTAATTAGAACAAACATTGCTTGGTCCAGAGCTCCACAAGTAAACCTTTCAATTACAGAATTCAGGGCACTACTATATATTTCTAAAGGATCATGTATTCATTCTCATATTTCTGAGAGAGACAGGGATCGATCATTCTATGGAGAAAAGCAAAGTACTCATTGTAGGAGGAACTGGTTACCTTGGGAAGAGGCTGGTAAAGGCAAGTTTAGCTCTAGGCCATGAAACGTACGTACTTCAGAGGAAAGAGATCGGTGTGGACATTGAAAAAGTTCAAATGTTATTGTCATTTAAGGAGCAAGGAGGCCACCTCGTCCATGGCTCTTTCAATGATCATCAGAGCCTTGTTAATGCAGTGAAATTAGTTGATGTTGTGATATGTGCGATATCGGGTGTCCATATTAGGAGCCATCAAATCCTTCTCCAACTCAAGCTTGTTGATGCTATCAAGGCGGCTGGAAATGTTAAGGTATATAAGATTACTTAAATGATACAAACCCTTATAACTCCAACATATTTGAGTTTATAGGGCACGGAACAACTTAATTCTGCTTCATGCTTATTTTTCTTACTCAATTGTTACATCTTCAAAGTGTATCACCAAGTACAACAGTACTAACTTCTGCTAGAACTTTCGCAGTTTTAGTGGACTAAAGGATACGTCGAAATTAAATGTAAAAGGTACTTAATTAGTTCATCATTCTACATGTAAAGAAAGAAAGAAAAACATGAAGAAGCCTTCGACCAAATAATTGGTGACTAAATTTCAAAATTTTCAATTTTATCTTATTATATTAGGATTGTTTACGAGCTAAATAAGGAAATTTGAAAGATTAATTGAGACTGACAACAAAGCAAAAGATATTTTTTACAAATAAAAAATGAGAAAGAGCTTGGAGCAATAGGTAAAAGTTGGTTATTTGTAACTAAAAAATCACATGTTCAAATTATTTCGTTAAGGATTAAGGATTGACATAAACTAAAGATGGATGAACATAAAAATCTCCAGACAAGAATATGAAAAGACTGTAAAACGCAATGTATGACAGAGATTTCTTCCATCTGAGTTCGGGACCGATCCGGCGAGAATGGAGAACGCAATGGAACCTGGAAGAGTGACTTTCGACGACAAGATGGTAGTGAGGAGAGCAATTGAAGAAGCTGGTATTCCTTTCACGTATGTTTCCGCAAACTGCTTTGCGGGTTACTTTCTTGGTGGTCTTTGTCAACCTGGCTATATTGTTCCTTCCAGGGATCGTGTAACCCTCCTTGGCGATGCAAATGCTAAAGGTATTTACGTGGGTAATTTAATAAGAACTTGTTAATGAAAATTTTAATCATCTTAAAATTAGATCTGATCAAATATTATCTTCTGTATAGCGATATATGTTGATGAAGATGACATAGCCATGTATACAATTAAGACCATAGATGACCCTCGCACTCTCAACAAGACATTGTACCTAAGACCACCCAAAAACATACTTTCTCAAAGAGAGGTGGTCCAGACATGGGAGAAATTGATCGGGAAAGAGCTGAAGAAGTCTTCCATTTCCAAGGAAGAGTTTATAGCTATCATCAAAGGTGAGACGGGACCTTTATTCGGATACAATTAATGGGAAACTCCACTGGTTCCCTTACATAATTTCTGTATTCTAACCAGTTTCCCTTTCATTTTTTCTTTCTTGTGATAATAAAAGAACAAGTTTATGCAGAACAAGTTGGATTGACGCATTACTACCATGTTTGTTACGAGGGATGTCTTGCGAATTTCGAAATTGGAGAGGATGGAGAAGAAGCATCTAAGCTGTACCCAGAAGTCAAATACACTACAGTGGACGACTACTTAAAGCGATATGTATAAGATTTGTTTATTAATTTATGAAGATGTGTGTATATGCCTGTAAAATCCTATGCCAAGTAATGGATAGGACTTGGTGTGTTATTTTGTTTCAACACAAAATAAATGAAGTATTGTTGTTCAAAACTTATTTCATCCTACTTTTATATTGTAATGTATTATAAATCAAAATCTTACTCACTGAGCTCATTTTTCATTAGCACGTTTTAAACCCCAAAAAAGAAATCCTTTCCTTTATCTTTAAGCAAAAATCCTTTACAAGTTTGTTCACTCATTATGTAAATTCAAAGTGAAGGCCTCATACATTGATCAATCAATCCTATTGTACTTCAATATTAGAAAAAGAAAACTAAATTGGAGGACTTGGAACGAGATTGATCATCTTTACAAGCATTTATCAATCAGTTTTGTCTTTTACATATAAATTAATCAAACTAATAAGTAGGTAATGTAAGCATATATAATCTGAAATTGTTGAGGATATAATTTATGTTTTCGATGGAGAATTTGAGTTCCTTCTATTTTATTAATATTTTTATGACATGAAAGAAATATATTTTTATAAACTAATATTTCGCAAGAATCTCTACATTTTAAATTTTTACTTGAAAATTTTTATATTATGTTAAAAGTTCAAAAGAAGTCCCTTCATTAAATATTGTTGTTACTTAACTTTTATTGATTTGACCTTTTTATTTTGTAATAATATTAATAAATAAATGATCAATTTTTATTTATATTTATAATTTATTTTCTACAAATAATTTATCATAATTTATTAATACATAATAATAAATTTATTACTTTCATACAATAGTAAGTTATATATTTCATAAATTTATATTTATTATCTAATAATACTAATAAATAAAATGATTAAATTTAATTTTTTTTGTAATTTGTATTGTAAAAGATATAAATGTCAATTATTTGATATTCAATGTTAATGGATAATTATTAATTAATTTTTCTCATCATTTTAGTCATTACATTCGAGTCGATACTAATTAAAATTTTCTATTATTTTGATTTATTGGACTCGGTTTTTATCCTTGATTAATTTTTCTTGTGCTATTGATCTGCTAGTTATGAATATCGTACCAGTATCGGTGATAGATTTGATTATGGTACGGTACTATACCAGTATCATTTCGGATAATTTTTAAGTTTTATAAAAGGATCTTTGAAATTTTTTTAAATTACAAAATAGTCCTCAATATATTGTACTATATAATATATAATTTTACATCACCATATCTCCAAATATCATATATTATAATTTATTCTATAATAATTTTAAATCATCTCAACCAATAATTTATTCTGGAATGATAAAATTATCTTAAATCCCAATGAATTATTTATTCTAAAATGATAAAATTATCTTAAATTTCAATCAATAATTTATTTCATAGTCATAAAAATCATTTTAAATTCAAATTTTAAAATGTAATCTAAAGCCTAATTTTATTGCTTTGATTAGGGACTAATAATTTAAGTATGATGAGAAAGTTAACTAAATTAAATACTAAAATTATAATATAAAACTAATTAATCACTAAATTTGTGATTTAATTAAGAGTAAGTAACAAATTCAAAGACTAAATTAATGATTTAATTTTCCTTCTGTTTAATTCTTTGATTAGTCAAATCCTAATAACTTAAATTCTTAAATCATCAAGTCATACAGTTAATCCAAGCACACACTTAAATCAAGTTACACACTTAATACAAGCTACAGGCCATAACCACACATGCCCATATCCAAAACAAAAAAGACCTAAGCCTAATGGGGTGTTTGGGAACCAATAAATTGGATTCAATTCATTAATTTTATGTAACTTGAATTCAATCATATAATTGAATCTCATTTTTTTTATGAATTCAATTCACGTATTAGATTATGTTAATTAAATTTTGAATTGAAGAGTCATTTCTTTTCAAAACATTAAAAAAAATTTCAAATATACACATCATAAATATACAAATTACTACAAAACACACACACATTGATTACATACTATTTTTAGTTAAGGCTAAAAAAGTCATATAAAGTAATTGAATTCATTTTTATTGTGTTCTATTTATAGATTTATTCCAAGCATTGTAAATTTAATTTAATTAAATCACACAAATGTAAGGGGAGCTTTTCGTTTGTACATAAGTGACAAAGTTGCTATGGCCATGATGGCTTGCTGCATACACTATAGGCATGTGGCGATGAAGGCTGCTGCTGGCAGGTGGCATAACGTAGCAAATCTGGTGGAGATTGATCTTCGTTCGTGTGGCAATGTTGTGAGGCCAACAGCAAGTAGCATATCTAGCGGAGATGCGTTGCGAGATGTGTCTTGAGTGTGTGGTAAGGTTGAAGGCAATGACTAGACGATGACTGGACGACAAGTTAGAGTGTCAGTGAGAGCAACACTTGAGGCGGTGACGGAGAGACGATGGTGACTGAAGCATGGCTGGGAGTTGTGAGACACGATAGAGAGAAATGAACTACACTTTGAGTTTTCTTTACTCAGAAACTAATACGATATAGGAAGAAATGGTGGAATAACTGTATCCGCTTCGGTATAGGTTCTTACCGACTGAAGAAGACATTCAACAAGATTGTTTGCGAAATATCCACTGCTAATGATACTATTGTGATGATAAATATACTCAAGAGGAATTACGGGAGATATGAATAAAATTTTTTATTTTTAGAACGGAGGAACCTGTAGTCACTCTCTTTTGGATGCGTATTGGGTAAACCTCCTGATTGACACAATAACCTGCAAATTACGCCAATCAAGTACTTCGCCCTAAGCAAGCCCTATACGACAGACTCGGTCGAAAGAGCCTAAATAGGGAGATTCTAACACAGGACCTTTTGACACCATATCTTCCACTTCATCAACTCGACTACCTTTAAAGAGTTGTGAGACTAAAGAGCAACCAACTTGCTACTAAAAAAGAGAAAAAAAATTGTTCGATAATTGTTGAGACGTGAGTATGTAGCTTAAGAAAATACAAAATTTTCATTATTTTTCAAATTTTAATATTACTTTAAATATATAACATGATTAATTCATAAACATAATAAAATTTGAATAAATTATACTTTGTTGAAAAACTTGATTTTCTTCTCTACAATTCTTTGTGAAGTCAATTTTTAAAATAGGCAACTAATTAAGAAATCTCAACTAGTGGTGTAGAAAAGAGTATATCAATAATATAATAGCTAGTACAGAATTTATATATATTTATAATAGGGTTTTGAACCTTTTAATAATGTAATTGAGATAAAATTATAATTATAATTAAATAAAAAATTGGTCTCAATAAGAATTAATATCTAATATTGCTCTTTATTTATCAAATGTCCGATATATGACCTTAAAATTTTTCAAACTTTACAATCAAGTTCAATTTAATTTAATTATTTTTTCTTCAATCATTTTTTGTGTGTAACTCATCATTTTATATTTATTTATTTATTTATATTTATATTATATTTATATTTATGATTAGATAAATTAATCTTGTTTAGTTTACTTAACTAAATAATTTATATATGTTGATTAAGATTAACATCTAGCTATACATCGATTGCCCAAACATTAAAAATATTAAAGTGATTTTCACTAACTTTTATATGCATAACTTTTTTTTATAATTCAATTATTTGATTATATGATGTTATAATTAGATATCAAATATGAAATTAATATGTGCTCGACTTTATTCCAATCATATTAATTCTCTAAAATTAGTAATTTATTATTTTAATAACATTTAAAAATTAAAGTATCGTTTCATTTTGACTAAAGATTTTTCAGATTAATAATAATTGATGATAATAAAATTTTTTCCTTATTATTTTAAGGTGATGAATACTATATTTATCACTCATCTATCTTTATGTAATTAAACGAATTTGGTCTTTAACCTTAAAAGATAATGCGTGGACTTTTTTATTCTTTCTATTTGATGTGTTTATGTCATTATCTTTATTATATGATGAAATTGTAATATTTTAAATATTTTATATTATTCTTAGGTTTATATTTTTATGATGATTAAACTTTTTTTATTAATTATGGTTATTGTTTATACGAGAACTATGTGAAAAGTAATATTATTATAAATAAATAGATTGTCGATATTTCAAATCCTATTATTATGATTTTTGGAGATAAAGTTAGTGTAAAATTATAAATCATACAACATAATATATTGAGGGACTATTTTATAATTTTAAAAAATCAGGAACTATTTTATCTTTTTAAAATATTATGTAAAACGACACCTGATACTGACCAATACCGATATAGTATTGTACTTGAACTAAACTTGGTATTGAAACTAATATCAATATAGTATTCATAACATTGATTTAAACTTATTCTGAAACTCAATTAACATGAGTCAAACTCAATAAACTTTAGACACATATATCATTCTTAATTTTATGTAATATGTACTATATAGTATTGTTTCCAAAAATGTAATCTCCCAATTTTGAATTTGAAATCAATGAAAATTTAGCTTTCCTCAATATTTATATTGAGAATACAAATAGAAAATAAATTTTAATTCGAGTTAGTTGAATCTAAAGTCAAATTAAGTTTAAATTAGAATATTTAAATTTGATTAGAATTAGTTTGAATCTACATTTTATATTTTTATCCAATTAATTATAATAAGTTAATCAGACTTGGGTCCGATTAACCCAAAATTTAGTCGTTATTGAATTTGGGATCCAACTTCAAAAAAGAGTTTTTAAGAAGTGGTCACTTTGAAGTGGTTGTAATATAAATAGACAACATAGCCTTATCTTATCAACCTGATTGTACGTACCTTATGTAATGTAAGCGTAGTACATATCAACCTCCAGTAAAGCCAACTGAGAGTTTAAAAGACTTAAAAAATGCGACTATCCGGCACTCCAATTTCCTCTACTTCTGCGCTTCCAATATCTCCCCTTCCTCCTACAAAGGTTAGTGAGTGTTTGACGAGTTGAGTTTTTGTCAGAATTCCTTGCCTCAACCAATGACTCTTTCTAGGATTTGAAATGCGTTAACTGTAGTAAGTTAAGCCCAAAACAGTTGGGACTCCATTGCTTTACTAAGTTCAATTCCTTCTTTCCCTGTTTGTTTTTCTTTTTGTCCATGATGGAGTCGGAATTTTTTAAACTGTATTGCTCATTATGTGCTGTTCTTGTGGAATAGAACAGGAATATGGATTTTTCCAAGTTGGTGGTCACAATAAAAACTATAAGAAAAGGGAATAATTTATCTGTTGGGAACAATTCCATGGGTGTAATTTCAATTCAATGGTTCTTCTATTGAAAATTATTCCTCCCCATGGACTTCACAGCAAAACTGTACTCGATAAGGAAAACGGTTTGCTTAGTAAGATTCTTAGTCCATAATCAAAATGCAATTCAAACAAGTTCATTTTGGGAACTGAGTTTCAGTCAATGGGGATATAGCTTCACCGTCCTTTCGCCATAAGTAAAGTAGACGTAAATGAATTCAAGTCATCTGTTAGAGTGTCTGTAGTTTCTTTTGTTCAAATTCTGTAAGCACTTGTCCTTACTTGCGAATCACATACAATACCATATGGTTGAATATGATATCAAAGAGAATAAAAGAAAGAAAACACAGCTATCTGTAGCATAGAATGAGTTCACTGAAACTCCACATCTAGATTTTTCAGGAGAAAGATGTTCTGAAATAACAATCATTGATCTTATAAAGATTAGATACAAATTCTAATCTTCTCCATCTTTTCTTTTGACTTGTTTTGATTAAGATTTTCTAGGATATTATTTGCCAAACCTATCAGACAAAGAATGCTGGACATCCCCTTAGTAATAGAATCAGTTCAATCACAAAGTCTGTTGGCGCCTATCTTAGACCTTGCTCAGCTTCAAGGGATGATAATCCCTTGGTTGAATATGATGTGCCTTTTCCCAGTGACTACGTAGAGCTCCTCGAACAAGTACGCTTCTCTATGCATTATGTCCGTGTAATGACATACTCATACTAGTAACTGCAAAACATGACAGCATAATTTGAGACTTGAACTGATGAACAGGCCAAAAAAGCAGCTGAATTGGCTTTGCAAGATAACAGACAGTTGATGGTTAGTATCAGCAGTTAAATATTTCAGGAATTAGAAATTATAGATTCACAACATGTGTGGCATTCCTGAATAGTCCATAATAAAGCAAGCATCCTTTACAGGAGATTGAATTTCCAACAGCTGGACTAGAATCAGTACCAGGTGCATATTTGTTGCATTTGAAATCTTCTTCGTCTGCAATTATGTGACTCAATTCACCGGATATTCTGTACATCTGTTAACTTACACTGTAAATCAGGTGATGGTGAAGGAGGAATCGAAATGACAGGGAGTATGCAGTTAATACGTGAATTTTGTGATTCCTTTGTAAGTCCAGAGAAAGTTGCACGAACAAGAATAGTAAGTTCATTTCGTGTTCCTCATTTGAATTTGAACTCCACAAAAACAATCCATTTGATTTTTACAAATTGTTTTACGAGGTGTTAGGCTTATGTTTGTTACAGGGGTCAAAGTGCTTAAAAAATGAAATTCAAGTGGTTCTCCGGGGCTATTATATTACCATTATCAACAGTATCATCAAAAGTAACATGTACCTTAACTAAGCCATCCTTCAGTGGACTGTAATGCTATTACAAAGATGTGAGTTAGGTGGTTACTGTTGTTTCAGGATGGATAATTTTTTGCCAAAGACTGGTTGCCTTCTAAGCAGTTTACATGTCAACCTTTTCCTTTCTGTTCATGTCTTCATCCCCTATTTTAACTCCATATGTTTTCTCTTTTCCTTAATATAATAAAGATGTAATTTTATCCCTCTCATCACATATCTGCACCATTAGATACGGAATTGCTTTAATTATGGCAGTTTTTCCCAGAGGCAAATGAAGTAAAATTTGCAAGAAAGTCGGCCTTCGAAGGATCTTCTTTGAAGTTGGATTATTTGACTAAGCCATCATTCTTTGAGGATTTTGGTTTTGTTGAAAAAGTCAAAATGGCCGATCGTGTGAAGCCAGAAGATGAACTTTTCCTAGTTGCTTACCCATACTTTAATGTCAACGGTAGATTCAAACCTGCAACATTGTAGCATTGCATTGAAATGCCATCTTGCTTACTTAGAGGATGTATTTCGTAGAAATGCTCGTGGTCGAAGAGCTTTACAAGGAAGCTGTCGCAAACACAAGTCGGAAATTGATTATATTCAATGGCGAACTTGACCGGATAAGATCTGGCTGTATCCTTTGCTCTCTCAGACTCAGTTTTATCATACTCTCATATAATTGCGGGTTTTTCCATTGGTTCAATAGACTTACCGTCCCAAAAGGAGAAAGGAAAAGAATGGGTTATGAGTAATGCAATCATGTTAGTTATACACTGATGAGACCAAAGTTGCCCTTGAAATGAACTAAGATTACCCACCTTTCTTCTACCCAAAGCTGGCTTCTCTTTCAAAGACCTTGTTTCCAAAGATGGAGACCGTATATTACATTCACAACTTTAAAGGACGCAATGGTGGAACCCTTTTCAGGTATGCTTCAATTGAAAGACTTGTCAGATAATTTACTCTTTAAAAGGTTTCATCTTTGTTTTTGGTATAGGTGCTATCCTGGTCCGTGGCAAGTCCTTAGAAGAGTGAGGGACACATATATTTGTTTGCATAAGCAAGAAGCTATGCCATCGCTTAAAGAGGTCGCTCTGAATATTCTCCCTTCTGCTTGAGAACAAGGCCTTCATCTGGAAACAAACCTCATTCTCACAAATTAAGTAATTCTTATGTGAAACAAACCTCATTCTCACAAATTAAGTATCCTTATGTTATTATATATTCTTCTTTATTCTATTTCTGACCGTTCACAACATTTGCGTCAGAAATATATCGTATATCCATGATATGATTCCCTTGTTGATTGCCGTAGATAATCATTGACGTCCTTGAAGCTTAAATGTGCTTAGTGGTCACACTTCATATGCTAATATGCTTCTCAATATGAGTTTTCCTAACCAGGACTAGATGTCAGGAACTTATAACTATCTCTGCTTTCTTTGTCAACACCAAAGAGTTCGGCAACAAATTTTGTTAGGTTTTAACGATTAGAGATGCAAACACTTGCGGATTCAACTCCCATATCTGCTGCAAATTAAATTCGGACTGACGCTTGTTCATTCTCCATTATATGGTCGTTGGAAAATACAAAAAGAAACAAGAGATAAGATCAATGTTATTCAAAATTGCTACAACCAAATTGGAAGTTTTATCTTCAAATGTTAACAAGTAGTCATTGTGCTTCTAAAGCTAGGAACTAGAAGATCTTAATCCTTTTTCTGAGTTTGGTGCCAGCAAATAAAATAGTGAAGACCAATGACTGCTTTCCTGTATCATTCTGCACACGAGTAACTACCCAAGTATAACCATATGGTCCTTGTAGAAGATTAAAATGACAAACGTTTTCGATCTTACCCTGTATTCTCTGCAGCAGTTTCTCGGCCATGATCTTCTGCTGCACCCCACTCAAAGATTCTGAGTTCATGATTGCATTAGAGACAATGATGACTGTTGATGGAGAGTCAGCATTCACCTGGATCATCGTAAAATAGAAAAATAAGAGATCATATTTAGCCATTTAATCATCCAAAACGAGATACTATCTATAGGAGTTGGAAAGGGAAGTACAATCGTTAAGAGCATAAAAAAAATCTGGAGTGTTCGATGGTTAACCAAAAGGAACATAAAGAATAAGTGAAGAATCAAGACAGATCAAATGAAATTAAGAGACATATACTAAGGTACTATCAAGGTACCATACCCAAACACGACCGTTTAATCCAACAGCTATCTCAAAAGAGAGTTTCTTGCCAAGAGACTCAAGAACAGGACACGTCGGTAAGCTCAAGAGCCTGGAAAAGAAATTAAAAGCTCATTAAATGCAACAATGACATGCATGCTGTTATCATTCTTGTTACGAACGTGGCAATCTATTATTAGAAAATGGCTATTCTTTAGAAGGGGAGACGCTATCTCACATTCTAGATAGACCAGTTGAGCATTCAAACATGTAGCCATCTTTGAGGATGCCAAATTCTGCTGCTTTTCCACTGGCTAAAGATCACAAGTATAAGTGATAGTCCATAGCATTCAACAAAACTAAGAAGACACAGGAACAGCTTAGAGCAAATGCAACCAACCATCCATGCATGACAACTCAGGATTCATTCTGGGGTTTGCCTTCACAACCCGAACATAAAGCAATGAACCAACCTGTTCCAGGAAATGAGAAAAATACAATAGCACGGCAAGTAGCAAAGCAAACATCAATTATACAATTGAAGCTCTGAGAGTAAACCACTCAGTTTATTCTGTTATAAAGAACATAAAAAATAAAAATAAACAGAAAAAGTGGTGGACTATATGGCAAAAATTATTAGTTTTTGGTTTCATTTGCAAACTAGTACAAATAAAGTTGGCTGAACAATTGGTTTTACCATCACAATTCTTACACTCTGAAATCCAAAAGGAAAGCAGATTTGTTACGACATAAAAAGGAAAATTTGGCTATCCACTCCCAATTGACAAAATAAAAAAAGGAATGCATAACCTTAAAAGGAGAGGCAATAATCAGATAAATTTAAATCAGGAGGCACGACTCACAAACATTTACTGTTATCTCATAGGTCAATAGCAATCCATTTGATATTTGAACAGGCTGATATGCATGACTTGATGTGCTAAGTACCCACCTCAAACTTTGGAATATTTCTCCTTGTTCCTCCTTCAAATGCCAGCACAGGCAAAAATGCTAACGAAGGTCCCTTTATATCCACAAGGAAGTTCTAAAAGTAAAAAATATGAGTTGATCAATTATCAAGAAAGACTTCAAAGATTTAAATGATGTGATTGCAAATTGGATAGATACTATAACTCATACCAAAACTAGGAGATAGGCAGAACCTACAGAACAATTACTTTGCATGGAAACCATAAATAAGTAGCAAATAGGATATATATGAGAACAATTACATTGCATGGATACCATAGATAAGTAAATAAATAGGATATATAAGACCAACACTAACTCATAAACCAATACCTTTATTTTTTAGTAAGATTAGTGAGGCCTGAGAACTACTTGAGTTTAGCCGACTTGAACGCTTATCTCTATCTTTCTCCTAAACTAATTCCCAGGTTTGATTTTTTGGACGAAATTTCTAGCTAAATAATTGATTAAAATTTTATGAAATTCTCTTCCTCTACCATAATGCATAGTTACCAGAAGAAATATAACAATCAATCATAGACAAACTCTTTCTGGACTTACACCATAATTAAGAATGAAATTTCATTCTCTATGATACTAAGCCAACCATTTAGTTTTATCATAAGTGATTATGATGCTTACCAAAGCAAACCAAAAATTAATATCACCACAAAAACGTTTTGCCAGCACTTTCCTCTAAGCATACTTCTTTTGCAGAAAAAGAAAACACAGGAGGAACAGCTATTTCACATATGCTAGGGAAAAAAAACCAAGACTGAAGCTCAAACATGAAAATTCTTAAAACTACCAAGGAACAATGAAGCAAATTTTGGGTTAGACAGGACATGAACGCTTACATCTGCTTTGGAGTCTACCACAATTCCTAGAACAGTATCCTCAACACAAGGTACGTACTGTAAAAGAAAAGAAAAAGGAGAAGTTAAGCATAAGATCAAGCATTATCCAGTGGAGCTATCAGAAGACATTTGCGAATCAACAGACTGATGGTTGCTCCAAAACAAAGTATAAACACAAGCAGAACACCACCACTACCAAGTAAAGGTTGTCAAACATAGTGAAAATCCAAAAATCAGGAGAGAAATCTTCATTTCAAAATTGTTAAGCATGCATATTCCTTAATAATCAAACTTCAATCTGTGCTGCAAAAAATGATCGAATGTCTGCTCAATATCTCACACAGCTGGGTCCAAGAAAATTAAAAAGGAACTAATAATAGCAGGATGCAACACCTTGTGACATAAGCAGTTTTGATATTATTGTGAAAGTAAACTGACCCTTTTATGGGAGCTTTCAACCCAATACTTGTTAGGCCTGGAGAACCTGAATTTGCCAGCCTTTATAACGGAAATAGCATCACCATCCTAGAAAGCTTCAAAACAAACTGTTAATTAACTGTGCCTTTTTTTTTGGGGGATATTTGACAACAAAAAGAAATTGAAGGGAGACCTGACGGAGGCCGCCACCAAGCTTGATAGTCTGATTCGTCATGGTAGAGAGATCAAGGACAACATCCCCTGGAACCTGAAAATCACCGTACGAACTTGGAGCCCTAGAGAAGTAATAGAACTGAGAGGTGAGGAGGTTATAAAAATAAACTCACTACTAATTGATCGACGAAAGTGGCCCTTGTAGTGGACGATGTACTTTCCGTTGTCATAGCGTATGAACAGGCGGATTTTGGTTAAGGAATTTCTACAAACAGGTCAAGGGCTTATGAAGCGGAGAATTAGAAACACAGACAACAGAGGGACCTAATGGTGTAGTATTTCAAACTAACCAAAGCTTGAACCCTTTCTTATGTTTATGTCAATGTCGTTCCAATTAAATTATAGAATAACTTCAAAAATATGATATTGCGAATTTTAAATATCAACATAAAAGTTTTATTTAGTAAGAATCAAAGAATTACTTTTATTTTAAATGGAATATTGCATGGGGAAATTTTCCAATTTAATTCTTAACTTGGATGTTAATTGCATATTAGTCCTTATATTTTCATTTTTATCAAGTTAATCTCATCCACCTATAAAAACTGGCAACTAATATTAGGTTATATTAAAAAGTATAAATAAAATAAACCTAAAAAGAAATAAAATTAAAGAGTTTAGGTACGAAAGGATGTGAAAGCAAGGAGTAAGTAATAAGTTTTAGTAAAAGGAAAAGGAAAAAAATATTCAAATGCAAAGTGAAAGAGATACAGCGTGAACCGTTTATTACGTTTAATAAAAGAAGAGTACATCAGTCTTTAAATAATATTAGGAGCAACGAAACGAAATGGAAATTTTGAACCATAATTTCACATTTTCATATACTAACAAAATTATAGCTAACCACTAACTTATTTTGCTTAACTAATAAAACGACCTTACAACCCACTAACACCACTAAGATTTGAATCATTCATTCAACACTCCCCCTTGAGTCAAAGTCAAATACTCCCAATTGTTGCCTGAAAAAGTGACGTTTTACTTAAGGAAGTGATTTCATAAAGATATCAGCTGCTTGTGAATCTGTTCCACAAAATTTCAGCTATATTTTATCTTCAGCTACAGCTTGCGAATGAAGTGCTGCTGCACATCGATGTTCTTCGTTTGACCTGAAAACAGGATTCTTTGCCATTGCAAATGTTGATTTGTTGTCACAAAAAATCTCTATAGCTTCCTTTTGCTCAAGGTTAAAGTCAACAAGTAATTTCCGAAGCCATAAAGCCTGGCTTGCTGCTGAAGTTGCTACTGCATACTCTGCTGCAAATGATTATAGAGCCATTGTTTCTTGTTTTTATAAACTCCAAGTTACAGCTCCATAACCAAAACTGAAAATGTTGCCAGAAGTGCTCTTCCAATCATCTAAGCACCTTACCCAATCACTATCAGTGAAACTAAATAATCTGAAATTTGGTACTTTAGAATACCAAATGCCAAAATCAACAATTCCAGCGACATAACGAAGAATTCTTTTGCTGCACCAAAGTGTTGCTTTATAGGATAGTGCATAAACCTGGACACAACACTAACAGAAAATGAAATGCTAGGCTAGGTCTAGTATGTGTTAAATAATTTAAACCACCAACTAAGTTTCTAAAGAGCGTTGGGTTGGCTTTCTCAGTCCCATCTTTACATTGGAGCTTCTCGTTCGCATTCATCGGAGTTGTTGCCACCTCACAATTTTTCATATTGAACCTCTTTAAAAAATTAGCACAATATTTCTTTTGACACAGAAAAATCCCATCTTCAACTTACATCACCTCAAGTTCCAAAAAATATTGCAGTAAGCCCAAATCTGTCATCTCGAATTTTTTCATCATGCAACACTTGAAATCATCAATTAATGATTTTGAGAAGCCCACATAAATCATATCATCTACATATAGACAAACCCCCAGGAAATCACCACTACTATTTTTCTTCAAGTACAAAGTGGGCTCATTTTCATTTCTCGTAAATCCGCTTTCTTGAAAAAACAAATCAAATTTACTGTACCAAGCACGTGGGACTTGTTTTAGGCCATAAAGAGCCTTTTTTAACCTGTAGACTTTGTTTTCTTTGCCATCGATAACAAAGTATTCAGGTTGTTTAACATAAACTACCTCCTCTAAATCACTATCAAAAATGGAGATTTCATATCAAATTTATACATCAGTAATTAAAATTGGGCAGCTAATGCTAAAAAAACTCTTACTGTTTCAAATCTAACAATAGGAGAAAAAGTCTCCTCAAAATCGATTGCTTGTTGTTGTGAGCATCCCTTCGTCAAGAGTCGAGCCTTGTGCTTCTGAATAATACCATCGACATTGAACTTCATTCGGAACATCCACTTGAGTCCTGCAACATTCTTCCTTTCTGAAGCATCAACCAGCTCCCATGTTGAATGTCTCTCTATGGCATGCATCTCCTCTTGCATAGCTTCTTGCCAAGCTTGATGTTTTGCTACATTATCATAGTTAGTTGGGTCTGCAACATACAAAGCAAAGTCACGAGAAGCATATATCTCTTTTAAGGAGCAAAATTTTCTCAAAGGAGTTTCTGAAGATGAGCTTGAGGGAGTATGGGAGCCTGTTGGAGTTGATTTGTTGCTACTTAAGATAGTAGAAAGTGAAGTTGAACCGCTGTTAACAAAATCTAAATTTTCTGCTTGTGGTTCTGTGTCTACTGCATATGTATCATCGTCTAATGAAATAGGTATTAGATTTTCATCCTTGCTGAAATCCCAAAACTAGCTAGCGGTTTCATTAAACACGACATCTTTACTCACAATTATTTTGCCACTAATTGGGCTATAGTCTATATGCTTTAGATTGCAAGCTATAACCAATAAATATACATTTTTTAGATTTTTCATCAAGTTTGAGATGAGATGATTTCACCAAAATATAGGCAATACAACCAAAAACTTTTAAATGGCTTGCTCGAGCTTTCAGACTTTTCCATGGTCCTTAAGGTGTCTTGTTTATAACTACTTTTCTAAGAGAAAGATTGAGTAGATACACTGTTGTAGCTACTGCTTCTGCCCAAAATAGATTTGGAACCCGTTTTACTGTTAACATGCCTCTGGCCATCTCTATTACCATGCGATTCTTCTTTTCAACAATACCATTCTGCTCTTATGTTCGTGGTGTAGTGGGCTCCCTACGAATTCCATGTTCCTCACAGAAAGCTTCAAACTCATCCGAGCAAAACTCACCTCCCCTGTCTGTACGTAACACCTTAATATAACAACTACTTTGCTTATTTACAAGAGCTTTGAACTTCTTGAAATGATCAAATGCTTCAGATTTTAATTTCAAAAAATACATCCAACTCATTATACTGTGGTCATCAGTAAACAATAGAAAATAACGACTCCCATTTAAGGACTTAGTTTTCATTGTTCCACAAAAAGCAGCATGTACAAACTCGAGTGTAACACCCCATTACCCCAGGATACACACCGGAACGCCTGTAGGTCATTCCGACACATATCCTAAGATAAGGGAGCGCTACGTACAATCACTACAACTCCATATGGCATCACATAC
>JANIIA010000005.1:15713815-15753021 GCA_027478495.1 Erythroxylum alaternifolium | reverse complement strand
ACTTTTCCAGATTTGCACATAACTTACTTTCATCTTCTTCTCTTCCAATTGTCCACCCTTTAACACTCATTTAACACCTAATTCACTTCAAATTTCAGCCTAACTCATCCTCAACATATCCTTCTCCATTAAGCCTAAAATTGGCAGCAATCAACATATTCTCTTTGTATAAATTCCTATCCAATGAAGATATCCTAATTCACCTAAACACTTAGCAATTCATTCTTCCACTTCTAAACACATTAATCACTCATCATCAACACAAGCACACCCAATTCATGAACAATTCAAATCCATGTAAGTCATGCATGTTATGCCATAATTCATGCATGAAAATGTCATATGAAAGCATAAATTAACATTAAGATTGAAACCTTACCTAATACTCTCTTAATCCTCCAAGATAGCAATCTTTTCAATCTTCACAATTCTCTCACTCACTCACACACACGGCAGCAACACTAAATGGAGAAGGTGAGTGTATATGTGTGGTTTAGTGACTCAAAGAAGAGGTGATATGGTGTAGGAGAGTGGAAGAGAGAAGAAAGTAAGCAAAAGTTTACAAAGAGACCAAGAAATCAACACCTTCGGATGAGAGCAACAAGTTTAAGCCAAAGAACACTTTCAACTTAGGAAAAAGAACATATAAGAAGGATGAATAAGAGAGTCGTGGAAGACTCTTCAAAAAAATGGGTTTTTAATAATTTAAAATGGTGACAAGTGTCACTTTCCCATTGGTTTATGAATTTCTTCTCAATTCACTTCAATTTCTCTCCAATCTCCAATGGCTCACTTCTAAAAATTCCCAATTTCTTATGTCTAAATTTCCATTGCCATTGGACAACAATTTTACTACTGAAAGACCCCTATCAGTCACTTGACGATTTTTCGGGTCCGGAAACAATTCCAGAAAAATCCCGAAAAATTCCCATAGTTCACTAAAATTAGGAAAACCCTAATACACCTCTCCAATTTCAATTTTAAATCATTTAAGACACTTTTTCTATTTAGCTCAATTAATCACAATTAAAAACCGGGAAAATGTCATGCATGCATGTACAATCGTTTCATGTGCACAGATTCACTATTTACTATGCATGTGCATATATGAATGCATGCATATGTCACTATACATTTATACACTCCAATTTACCAATATACCCTTCTTATTAGTGAGGGGATGTTACATCGAGACATTGAGAAGCTCTCCAAGACTTCCTATAGAAAATGATTTTCGACTTTGTTTCCCAGCACACATCCTTCATAAAATTCTAGTGCGTCAATATTTGGTAAACTCAAAACCAAGTCTTTCCTCTTTAATAACTTCAAACCATTAGGTGCAAGTGGCCATAACGTAACTACCATAAGTCAAACTCACTAGACTCTTTGACCACAAGAGCCTTTTTCTCAATACGAGACAAATCAAGCGGGAACATTTTATTTGGAGTCATGGCAATACTAGCAATGTTTTAACCACTCTTTTTATCTCTAATCACAACGACCATCAACAAACACAATTTCCAGCCCACTACTCATTAATTGTCCCACACTTAACAAATTGTGAGCTAAACTAGGCACAAATTGAACATCATGCAACAACCTATTTTTGCCATTACTAGTACAGATAGCAATCATACCTTTTCCTTTAACCTCAAGCTACTTGTTGTCACCCAAGCAAACTTCAGATTTTTGTGAAGAATCCATTTCCTCAAACAAGGAACGTGAGCTACACATGTGATTATAACGCCCGCTGTCGATGAACTAGACATGATCAAGAACACCAGCTGCATAAGAATGTGCCATGGATAGTGTTTTAGTATCTTCTCTCTTCGCAAAGCTTGATCGCCTTTGCTCATCCTTTTGCTTTGCCCATCAATCTACTTCTAGATGACCTAACTTTTTACAATAGTTGCATTGAATGGAGCACTTTGAATGAATTGTCTCTAATATGAATGTCGACAATGACCTCTACCACTATGACCACGTCCATGAAATCCACCTCTACCTCTGCCTCTGGAATTTTCTGACTTCCCCTTATAAGAACACTCTCTATTTACTTGGAAAGCCTTCTCCTCAATTTTCTCTTATATCCTGCCAATTCTAGCTTCATGGGCTAAAAGATAACTCATTAACTCATCAAAAGTGTATGAAGACAAGTCCTTAGACTCTTCTATAACAACAATAACATAATCAAAATTAAAGATCAAACTCCTTGACACCTTGCTAACAGCAGTTTCGTTAGTAATTGTTTCACCATAGGACTTCACTTCATTCATTATTCCAGATATTCTGGAATAATGAACCAAATGAAGTCCTATGGTGAAACAATTACTAATGAACAAGAATTCTTGTACTGACTCTTTTCTTTTCATAGCTAGTCTCAAATTCATGACGTAAAGTCTGTAATTTAACAATGATTTCCTTCTTATCTCCAAAATATTTTTGCTTTAGAGCCTCCCAAGCTTGATTTGAAGTCCTAGTTGCAGCAATTCGAGGAAAAATGTCATCATCCATTACTGATTGGATGAGAAATAAAGCCTTTGCGTCCTTCTTGTGATTTTTCCTCAACCACTAGTCAGGTTGCGCCAGTGTCAAATTTGGTTCGTCATACCTGTTCTCCACCAAGTCCCACAACTTTTGGGACTTAAAATAGGGTTATCATCTTCAAACTCCAAAGATGATATTTTTTTCCCCTTTGAAGATTGGAATTAGGGGCTGAGAAGATGGGTTAGTGCCATTGCTTGCCATGGTCGAAAAATTTCTTCTCCTTCGTTTACTCTCTATTTTGTTGGTTTGTCTTTTTTAGAGAAGAAAATGGGATGTTCACTTTTTGATGCAAGTGAGTGCTTATCTCTACTTTTCTTTCTATCTCTAACTTTACTCTTTTTCCCTAAAGTGTGGACCAAACCTGGTTTATTTTGGTGGACTACTCTGATGCCACAAATTGTTGGTAAAAGGAAAAGAAAAAGAAATCCAAAGGCAAAGTCAAGGACATATAGAGGTGAACTGGTTACTACATTTAATAAAAGAAAAGTACATCAGTCTTTAAATAATACTAGGAGCAACGAAACGAAATAGAAATTTTGGATTATAATCTCACAATTCCATACACTAACAAGATTATAGCTAACCACTAACTTATTTTGTTTAACCAATAAAACGACCTTACAACCCACTAACTCAACTAAGATTTGAATCATTCATTCAACAGTAAGTGCATATATGCACAACTAATTTTTCAATACAAATTATGCTGTTTCATTTGATTGTAGGCCATAAAGTACTAAAAGCAAAGTATAAGTGTTATGAAACGAGCTGAGGAGTGAGCTAGGGACGTCAATGGGAATAGTAGCAAAATATATGTGTTACGAGACGAAGTGAGGACTGAGTTAGGGATGTCAATAGGTCGGGTTGGGTCTGAGTCGCTCCTGGCCTAACCAACCCACCTTATATTTGAAAAAAATGTAAAAAATGGCATCGTTTTTAAGAAAATGATATCATTTTTGAAATTACGGTCAGACCACAGGTTGGGCCGGGCCGAGCCGAGCACCTTAATCCGTGGCTCAATCGGGCATATCACTTTTGGCCTGTGACCTGCCTATAGCCTAGTCAACCTGGGCCAAAATTAGCATTCCTAGAGTGAGTTGAGTGAGAAGGCAAAGAAAGTAAGGAGCAAGCTGAGTAAGAAGATAAAGGCAGTATCATTGTTTAGAAGAGTGAAGAAATATCATCGTTGAACCAATGTTTTAAAAATCGGACTGGATATTAAACCAGTCAATAAAAAGGATTAAAGTTCAAAGGTTCGACTGGTATTAAACCGCTATAAAACATATCTATAATAAATAAAAAATACAAAAATAAGTTAAAATATAGTATAAAATAAAATACTTTATTAAAATAAAATTGCACTAATAATTCTTATTAATAGATAATAAACTAATAATAAATCTAATAATTTACACCAAAATTTAATCTAACATAACTTTTTAAATAATAATAATAAAAATTATATTCTATATTATCATTTATTTAAAAACTCATAAAAGGTGAAGTATGTTTAAAGAAAGTGAATAAAACTCTAACTATATTCTCAGTTCTTTTTCAATGTCCGTTAAACATATTTTTTATATTTTAAATATTATTTTGAAACATTCTTAAATTATCATAAACAATATTACTTATATATACTAATTAAAAATTAAATTTAATAAACAAATTCATGATAAAAATAATAATTAATTTTTAACAAAAATAATTTAAAAATTTTCGATAAAAATATAGGGAGATAAATAAAGAACATAAATTTTGACAAATATAATTTTTTAGTTATATTAAATAAACTTAGCATTTTTAAGAATAAAAATAGTAATTTATTTTTTAACAATGATAATATAAAAATTAAAATTAAAATGACAAATAAATATTTTAAATTTTAATTTATTAATTAAAATGTGTGAGAATTGAAATGAAAAATATTGATTAAAAATTAGTTAAAAATCTCAAACTTTTCTTAAGGAAGATACTCATGGTGGATCCCACATGTAAGTTTCACATGGGAAGACATCTGGTTGTCCCATATGCAAAAAGTAGGTCCCGCATGATTTAAAATAGTGGCTAAATTATTAATCCATTTGTTAAAAACTGGGTGCTTGTTAAAAAACCGACCAGATTATTAATTAACCGATCAATTTTTTATCACAAAAATTATACAATACAAATCGGACCGAAAATCAGGCGTATTTCAGTCAGTTTGGCCAATCCAATCCAATTTTTAAAACACTACCTTGAGATAGCAAGTTTGAAGAAAAGGAGGAGAGATGACATCGTTTTACGGGTAGCATTTGAAACGAAAATAATACATGTGTAAGGCTACAAATCACCTGTACTGGAAAACTTGTGCCCCTTATTCCCAACAACATCCAACCCATCTATTTTTTCTCCACAAGCAGGTTGGCACAAGTTTAATGAAACAGGTGAATTAAACCCCATGTGTAAGGGTCTTAGTGGTTGATCATTAATGACTAAAATAATCGTTAAATAAAACATTGTATAAGAAGAAAACGGTGACTTTCTCTCTCAACTCTTCAGTGTTCACTCTCTCTCCCCCTTCTTCTTTTGATTCTTATTTCTTGAGTCAGACCATGCAAGGATAGACTATATATCTAAATCTTTAATTCCTAAATATGTAATCCAAAATTTAGCTGCATTAAAGTTGGTATCAAAGTTGATTTTGGTAAATTCGTTGTTACGCTACAGCTAAAGTAACTTAAGCTTCCGAGTTGAGGCAAATTGAGGAAGGCTTGTGCAACTAAATGTAAGAGTTGAACTTTGCCAAGAAATAAGTATACAAGAATTAAGGAATGGATTATGTAATTTGAAAGATACGAAGGATAGATGAGAGAATTTTGCCTTGTATATTGCAGTCACTGTGTTGTATATTTATACATCATATGTACAACTGAATCTGGTAAGGGAAATCGTGAGCGGATCGTAATATAACAGAATAGTACAGGGGTTGTTATTTGTAATGATATACTATTGCTAACATAATTGGATTAGAAGGATAGTACAAAGATCCATAGGACAAAGACATAGAGATCAACTTGTTCCAGAGACAGAAGGTGCTAAAGGAACGTACGTTTAATGGACATTACACCATACCTATCAGATTCAATAAGGTTAAATTTTTAGTGTTGAAAGGAAAAGGATTATGTGAGCGAATTTTCACACTTAACAGGCTCCAACTAAGGTGATGGTGGGATCGATGGGAACACCTTTAGAAGGTGAAGCATTAGCCTAACATTAGTTATATTAATGTAATAGGCTGACACGTTAACCTCCAAGTTGGGGAAAACATTTGTTGGAATTGGACCAGAGATTTAGAGAGGCTACTTTTAAGAATCTTGCAGGCGGGTCGAAACAGTTGAGACAAAAGGGTATAATTAAGGACTACAAAAACTGAATTTGATCTTCTTTGGCACAAACTCTTCATGCTAGATCTATATCTGGTAAGTCTATTTTTGAAAGGGTTAAAACTTGGAATTGAATATCCAACTAATATTTAGAATCCTAAAACCTTGAACATGCATACGAGTTGGCAAAGAAACACAAAGTTGTGACTTGGCATTATTGGGGAATGGGAAAACATAATTAAAGAAGCAGTTATTCGAAGGCCTATCAATATAATTCGTTGAGGCCATCTTAAAAAATACTTCCTAAACTAGGTCCATTAGCAAGTTAAAGGACGAGTGAGATGAAGTGGGAGCAAACAACTTCTAATAAGGAATTCGACGATAGAAGTTGTATGAAGTGCCATTTTTGTGGCTGTTTATGGTGGGGCTTCAAACATGGCCTTTGCTTTTATGAATCATGATGGGTGGATGTCAATATGTCGCATTTGAAAGCTACATTTCGTTTTTCTATTCCATTTCCATGTCAACAATAAACAAAATAATACATATTTTACATGCATAATTTTTTTATTACGGTTCAATTATTTTCCACTTTTGCATTCTCATGATTCATCTTTCTGTGTAATTTCCTCTTTCATGTAGTGTATTTTGTATTAGGATATGATGATGTTCATATTCGGACAATATTGAAAATTGTCAATGTAAATATTTGGTTTTATAAAATGAAAGGAGAAATTTGGTTTTAAAAATTTTGGTGACTTTTATGTACAATAGTTGATGCCATGACTAAGTTACACATGTTGCCATGTTATAAAGTGACGGTTAGATAGTTGACACACCATTAATATAGAAAATTAGGAATGATGATGCCATGTTAAGTGAATGTTGTGATTGAACGTAGCACACCATTATCATAAGTTATGTACTAGAATGTCCTCAGGTTGTCCCAGTATATACCTCATAGTAACGGGGCGCTACATCATAGACTTGTAAGAGTTCTTAAATTAGACTACATTTTTATTAAGATATATAATTTCTATTAAGAGGTTACTCAATTGAAATTCCTTCTGAATCTAGATAACCTAAGCATGCCATAAATCGTTCTGTGAACTCTCTTGATAGGTTTTACTCTAACTTAGGAAGTTATCTCAAACATCTCACACTTAACCCTCTTTATCCATATTGTAACCTAAAAGAAAATCTATTTTATATTAGTTATATAGTTATTGTCGACATCAGAATCAAAGTCTTCACTATTTAATGTAGGATTATCATAAATTTGCTCATAATATACTTGGATGTTGTGATAGTTTAATTCTTACATGTAATTAAGCATTGAAAACATTTCTTGTTATATTGTAAGCTCGATTCTTTTATGCATCTCATCGACTTCTTAGAGAATTTATAAAACATAGATACCTATCCTCTAACACTCCTTTTAATATTAGCATATTAATTGCATTAACCTTATATCCTTTTTCCCTTTAATCCTCCCCTAAACATATTTGTTTTCACCGTTTCTTTCCAATTAATTTACCAATATTATCAAATAATTTGAGTATTAATTTCTTATAAAATATATTAAATAGCTTTTCAACTCAATAGATTGACGGGTGAACAAAGAAAAGTACAACCAAAAGTCATAATTTTCTAAAAGAAATTTATCAAGTATCAAGTAAGAGTACCATTAGGAATGACATACTAAGCATATGTAATTTCCTTTGTTATGATCATTAGCCAACATACATAAACCATATACATTCAATATCAAAGTTTGATGAAATAACATTTCAATTGTCCTTATAAATACTTTTTACTTTCATTAGATGTTAGATGAGTTTCTAAAGAAACGTGAATATGTTATAAGTAAATAATGTTGTAAGTTATTAATGAATTACACAATTACTAAATATGCTAACACAAGTAGATGAGGTTAAACACATCAGTAAATTGTCCAGATGATGTCAAATGAGCTTTCCTTAAATGGTATGTAGTACCTTATATCTCAAATGATTTTATTTATGCCTCACTTCAATATTGGTATTTTTTCTTTAAGAGCAAGGCTAAAAATGCATTTTGAACTCTATTGTTTTCATTATAATACAATTTAAACTCTATCATTTGAGTGCATTCAATTTTAACTTTAACATTTTCAAAATAGACTCTAAGTAAACGAGATTTAATTTTCATATGTTAAGTACCACATTGACATTTTTATTATTTTTAAAATCTATTAGTGGGTCCTACAACCATGTGGCATCCATGCCACATAGTGAGGCCTATATGAGTTATTTTAAAAACTTAAAATTTTTAATTTTTAATTAGTTCGATTATTTAATTAGTTATTTAATTAAATATATGTAAAATCCATAATCTTTTAATTGAATGTAAAATCCTTATATAGATTTGCCAATAATTTCATGGTGGTAGGATGATCTGCAGACTAAGTACATAATTATTTCAATGACAAGACCAACGAGAACCACCATTATTAGAAGCATTAAGCAACCAAGTCCCACTCCAAATATGATACCCACATTCAATGTCTATAGGTACACCATAAGATCTGATAAAGGGTCTTAATTCTTCAACAAACAATCCGAGAATGTTAAGAAGAGCAACAATAACTCTAGTTTTACCTTTTATCAAGTTCCTGCTCTTCTTCAAGGCTTTCATCCTATAAACCTCTTTTAAAAGCCAAATTACACTAGCCAAACACAATATAAACAATGTATAAGATCAAGAGAATTATCATAATCACAACTCATACAATTCCATTATAGTTTGAAAAATAGCTACAAGTAACAAAAATACGACTCCTATAATAATATAGAAGACGAAAACAAAAAAATCCAAAGAAACATCATAAAAGCTCTCTTCCAAACCTTTGGCTCCACATTCATCACCCTCTTGAAAAAGACTAGTTTTAAAAGGTATATACAAGCTACGACATAAACAACTACAAATGTTTCTAGAAGAGGAAGGATGAGAAATAAAAAGAAATATACAAACTTGAAAAAACAGTAAGTAATCCATTGTTCAGAGAAGAAGTGGTGGACTTGAACCATACCTGTTTGACCCAACTACTAGTTTACAATGTACAAAATACTTTATAAACCCTTATTTGTTTCAATTGGGGTTCTGATTAGAAATTTTATACTCAATTAGGAGTAATTAATTAAAATATTAAAAATTTTAAGATTTAAAATAAGTTATATAGATCTCTCTATGTCATGTAACATAGTGGAACTCATTAATAAATTTAAAAATAAAAAAAAACTAGATCAGTGTTGATGTGACAATTAATAGACAAAAACTTAGTTCCATTTAGTTAGGGTATATTTTGAACATTTTAAAAATATTAAAGGTTGAAATTGAAAGCTCTCAAACACTAGGGTTTAATTTGTATTATGAAAAAAATAATAGAGTTCAAATTATGCTTTTAACCAAAGGTAAAAGTAGTTATGGTTCGCTTAAACAAACATCTATAATGAACAATGTTTCCCTATAGTTCAAGCATGTGATGTTGAGCCTATGAAATATGAATACAAGAAGTCTACCAAATCTTCACCTCATTAACATCTTCGCTTTTTTAGATTTCACTGAACATTCTCAATAATTGGTTTATATAAATAGTTGTTAGGGGATGTCAAAAGAATATAAATTAAAAAAAGAAAGTTCTCTCCCTCATTGTGTTTTTATTATATTCAAGCCACTGATCAAGAAAAAAATGAGAATTTTAAACTTGAGCAAAGAATCAAGAATACTCCTAAAAAAATCATAATAGATATAGTAGCTATCAGTACTAAGAAATTTGACAAAAAAGGAAACTAAGCTTTTAAGAGCATTTGAGATTTTAAAAAGTTGCAGAAGAGAAAAAGAAGCATATCAATTGTGCTCGTGTTGAGATATAGAGAAGAGGAGGCATTGATGGTGCTCTTGTTGAGATAAAGAGGAGAGCAGGCGCTAGTGGCATTAGTGCAACTATTGGGATACAAATAATAGGAGCCACTTATTAGATCCCTAAGTTTAACTTTATGGAATCATACAAGAATTGGCAAGCCTTGACCAATGTTTGATACTTAGGATGATGAAATAAGGCAAATATTTGTGAGTAAACAAGAAAATGGGCATTGTCGATGACTTTACATGAACTGATGCACATTGGCAGAAATCTTAGAAAGGATGAAAGATTCAGATGCGAGAATAAAAACTAACGAGAAACAGGCCTTAAGTCGAAAGTTAGTTAGATCACATGTATAACAGTGGCATGTTAAAGCTCAATGTAACTTAACCAAATAAGATCAAAAATGGTTAGAGCTGTGGCTAGCTTTGATGGATTGTGGGGCATCAATTGGCTTAGCTAAGGTGAGTTGGACTTGCCTAAGATGTCTTTGGTAAGATTAAGGATGAAATGGTGCTCAAATGAGGGACCATGGATGAGCATACTATATTGTGGGTATGCATTAGTCGGACCATATGTGAATTGGCTTAGAACTTAGCTAACCTTCACCATTGGATGAAGATCATGAGTGATGTGGCAAAGTTAGTGGGATGAATCATCGTAGAAGTGGCAGGACATGGTAAAGAACATGGATAAGGTGTCTTATAAGCATTTTACACGTTTCTTTTACTTAGAAGTGAGTTAGTGTTAAGTTATGTAAACTAACCACTAAAGTAGTGCCTAAATTAATTGGAGATGTTAACCACCAACTAAGTTAGTGACTTAGTGGCCTTGAGACCACTTTATTGTATTCTTTCCCAACAAGTCTTCAAAAACCTATAAATAGCTCTTTTGAGCCTGACTTCATTCATTAGAGAGAATTGGAGCTTTTGTATTATTTGTATCAATTGTAAGTAATATAAAGGTTGTCAATTTTGAAGCAAAGCTTTGTGAATCTTTCTTTTTTTATCGATGTCCATTCTATTGTGTTGGCTAAGTAAAATTCGTGAGTTTCCTTTTTTGTTGTGGGAAACACTTGAAACATAAGGGATTTGGTAAAGTTAAGCTGAATTACGAGAGTTCAACTACCATATTTAAACTTTGGCTTACTTTGTGTGCAAACTTGGAGTTCCTTATAAAGTCTTTGTAATACCATTAACGGCGGTGATGGCAAAATTAGATTGCAAACTATCTAGCATTAAGTTCAAGATTAACTAAAAATTTCTATTTTATTTTTTAATTTAATAACTTGATAACATATCATATCAATATTGTTAATTATATAATTGATGATGGATTACATCTACAACAAATTAAAAATTGGATAATTTTACCACTACTTTTAATAATGTTAGTTAATATAGAAAAAGTTGGATAAATTTCAAAATTTTTATTTTAATTTATCATATTTAGAACCTATGTAGCAACGTCTGATGTCATGGAAAGAAAGTTAAAACTTTATATTAAAATCTTGTCAAATCAACAACCTTACCTTGGTTTGCAAATAAAATCCAATGTTATGGCCGATGGATGCCTAGTTAGATGTGATTTTGAAAAAGAAAGTATAATTTGAGGTTTTAACCATTAATTGAAAAACTCAATCGGTTCAACTATAAAAATCTTAAATTGATTAATTTTTGGTTTAGTTTTTAATTTTTTGATTTAATTTCCTTTAATAATCCTCATTATTAAACACTGACTAGTTTATTAGTTAATCAGTCAGTTTCGTAAATTAATTAATTTTTATAAATCAAAATAATTTTTATTTAACAATCTCTTTTTTAATTAAAATTTAAAATTTTCGAAGAGTAAAGACAGTCTTTTTAAATCATATTTTAAAACTTATAATTTTAATTAATATTTATCTTATTTTATAACTATTTAATATCGACTGAACCTTTTAAATTTTTATTTTATCAATTTAACTTATAGTCGAAGTTCTAAAATACTAGTTTTAAAATCTTCTAATTCTAAAAAGACGAATCACATTTACGGTCAAAACATCATTTGTTGCAACGGTGTTAGTGTGGCAAGTGAATTTAGATGATTTGTTCTTACTCTATTTTATGAGCATTTATTCATCTCATACTTATTTATTAAATAAATAAATGTTTATAAAACAAAATAGGCGCGGAATAGTGAAACAAGTGATATGCCCCACAGCAAGCAAGGGAATGAATGAATGTGAGAAAAATGAAGACGAGTAGGTGACTCAACCAATAGTCTGATAGTCTGAACGGTGTTGGTCTCGTGTGAACATTTGAGTCGACAACAGAGTATTCCAGATACAAGCAGGACGGTGTACTCGTAAGGCCCAAGTAACGGAACCTATGGCTATAATTATAATAGACTCCTCGTAACTTGAAACTCATAACTAACAGTCAACTCCGCGTATCCTATCACAGTCCCATACATCAACTTTACTTTGTAGTTAAGAAACTTACCGCGGTCATTGCCTAATTCCTATATAAGCCCCTGCCGTCGAGCATCAAGAGGCACTTGTGAGTGTTAAAGCCAAAAACATCAAATCTAGTACGTTACAGTTATGTGTCGTAATTCTGAAATTTGGATAGTGCCGTTTTTTGGGCAAGGACATGTCCTCCCAAGCATTGAACTTGCAAAGCATGTCGCCTCTCGAAAGTTCAATGCCTCACTTGTCATTCCCACCCACCTCTCCTCCTCCATCCCCTCCTCTCTCCGCCACTTCCCTCTCCTTGAAGTCATCGAATTTCCGGGAAATTCCTCGCCCCCGTCTCCACTTCCTCCGCAACAGCCAAGCTCCGACCTGCCCTTACCTCCTAATCATCGCCATGATGGACACGGCCATATGTCACAAGGCCTGGAGACACTTTTGTCTGCCATTTCTCAGCAACCAAATACAAGACTGCCCATTTGCGCTCTGGTCGATGTTATGATGAGCTCTACTTCTGAAGCCTTTAAAAGGTTTGAGATTCCAACCATTGGGTTCTTCACTTCTGGTGCGTGCTCTGCTGCTATGGAGTACGCGATGTGGAAGGCTAAAGTGAAAGAGTTAAAGCCCGGAGAGGTCTGTTTGCTTGATGGATTACCGGACGATATGGCGCTTTCCGACTTGGATTTGAAGCGGCGCCATCGTGATCATCCCGGCGGCGGAGCACCGCCTCCACCACCAGGTGGATTAATCGGAGCACCGCCTTCACCACCAGGTGGATTAATAGGAGCACCGCCTCCACCACCAGGTGGATTAATGGGAGCACCGCCACGTGGGCCTCCGAGGCACGGCGACCGACCACCGTGGTTGGAGGCAGCTGAAGGTTCAACCGCGTTTATGTTCAACACATGCGATGAACTTGAGAGTGCGTTTTTGAGGTACATAGCGGACCAGACGGCAAAACCGGTATGGGGTGTCGGTCCATTGCTTCCGGACAAGTACTGGGTGTCGACAGGTTCCATTGTACACGACGGCGAAATTCGAGCCAACCGACGTAGCACGATGACAGAAGAGGAGGTAAACTCATGGTTGGACTCCAAGCCGAAAAGGTCGGTTCTTTACGTCTCATTTGGTAGCGAAGTTGGACCCAACATGGATGAATACCCACAGCTGGCCGACGCATTGGAGGCTACCGACATGTCTTTCATTTGGGTCATACAACCCGGGTCCGGGAGACCGGGTCCACCACCGCATATGTTGAGGGGTGAGTCAGAGGGCGAGCAGGGATACTTTCCTCATGGATTGGACAAAAGGGTTGGTGAAAGAGGTTTGATAATACATGGTTGGGCTCCACAGTTGTTGATACTGAGTCACCCCTCAACGGCTGCATTTCTGTCTCATTGTGGGTGGAACTCCGCCATGGAAGCTCTGGGACGTGGGGTCCCAATTTTGGCGTGGCCGATCAGAGGTGATCAGTACAATAATGCTCAGTTGATAGTGGATCATCTGAAAGTTGGGTTCATGATCTCAGTCACAGAAGACTTTATTAAGAAGGATGACATTGTGAAGGGAATAGAGAGGGTGGTGGGGGATGATGAGGCGAAGATAAGGGCGGCTGGTCTGAGTGCTAAATTCGAGAATGGTTTCCCAGAGAGTTCAACCCGTTCTTTGGATGCTTTCAGGGATTTTATTAACCAGAAAGCAGAGACGCAATAGTCAACGCACATTGTCTTCTACACAGCTATTGAAAATTGAAATTCTAAAGGATAGTATTGCTGATGCAGAACATGTATCTACATGTACTCAAAATATTTGTGAGCAGTCACGTGTCAATTTCTTGTTTCTCTTTTTGTTCCGACACGTCTCATTCGCAATACCGACAATCAAGGATCAAATTGCAAATTTTTTCTTAACAGAGGAATCACAGTTTAAATGCGCACTAAATAAATTTTCGAATTAACACAATAATCTACAAATTATACTAACACTATATTTCTTACTAAACAAGCCTTATATAACAGGCTCGATCGAAAGGGTACAAATTGGGAGATTCGAACTTTTTAGCCTCACACTAGCCCTACCACCCCTTAGGGGGCAATTTTTGTCTATATATGTTTGCCAAATTGCAAACATTGTCACTTTTTCCTGAAAAAGTTGCTACTTGGATCGGAGTAATGCAGAAATTGCCAGAGAAAACATTTCCTTTTTCACTATGTTTTGTGCAAAATTTCATTTGAAAACACTAAATTAATTGCGTTCATTGTGAATTGAATACACGCATATGCCTAAATAAATGATTTGTGTACAATCAGTATAAGGTCAGTAGGTTCAATCTGTCGACGATGGATCACTCTCCAGATTTGGAACTATAGCAGATGAGAGCTCTATATGAGATACACGAACGGCACCAATTAACCGCTCTGGCAATTCATCCATAGTATTTGCCTGCGAACAGAGGCCAAAAAGATACATATAAATATTTCACGTCGTGAAGAAAATAAATACAATATGCCTCAACATCAAAAATAAGTAATTTATAAGCATGGATGTAGCACTAAATGAGTTTCTTGAATCAACAAAAGGTGACCTGAACCAAGCTTCATTTGGTTCCTTGAGAAACACTCATCACGTTACGGCACTTGGCACTTACTTAAAATCTTATTGCAAAACAGATTTAGGACATAATGAGCCCTTGCTTGGAGGCATGGCACAATGAAACTATCTTATAAGAAGAAAGAGACCAGGAAACATTAGAGTATAAGATGAGTGCACATCCTTTGTGCCAAGTATAGTATATATCTTTGATAGGAGAGCTGTCAAACATGTATCTCTACTAGCCTTTCCTTCTTTCATAGTTTTAACCAAATGCAAGAGCTCCACGAGCAAATGGGGAGAATGAAAAAATGAATAGACTATCCTGGCTACTCCAAGACATGATGTCAAGGCCACTCATATCAAATGTCCCAATATATACGCTTTTAAGAAGATAGGAGGAGTATTTCATATAATTTTAAAATTGTCATTTGTGAATTTAGCAACAGCACATTCACATCCAGGAATTTAAATACAAGCGGTGGCCAAGTCATGGTCAGTAAAAAGTCAATAGTAACTAACGCAGATGTTACAGAGGCAACTACTTCTTTTGTGCTTCTTAGCTACATCCTTGTATTATATGTATGTAGTAATCACCAAAAGAGAGAGAGCAGCTCGAACAGAACAGGAAAAATATTTTCTTGGCATGTAAAGGGAACTAAAAATAAGAATCCATGGAAAAGACAATGCATTATTGAGAATGAGAGTGGACGTACTCCTAACCTATCAGCCCTCAGTTCTTTTGCAACAAGAATATTAATATTGAGAATAGGTCTCAAGTATATAAAAAGTACCTGTACAAGAAAAGCCATATCAACCACTAATGTTGTTATTACGCCAATTACAAGGCCCAGAACTCCATTAGCAACGGTAGAAGAACCAATATCAACATCAACCTACAGATAAATAAATCATGTTAGACCAAGCAGAACATATAAGCAAGAATGTATGCAAGCATTGATAAATGCAAAAGATGAGGCCTACTTCTAGATATGTGGGGCCACGTATGTAGGTGCAATCGACTGCTTTCCCCAGTAAACAAGGAGTGCTTCCAACACTTTGGCGGACAATCCACGAGCCCTGCACAATTTAATGACACATCCAGCAAATAGAACTGTCAGGTGAAGTTAGGAAGTGTTTCGACTATTTCCTTCTACGTATCCCTATTTATTCAGGCCTGAAAAATTCAGTAAATAATGTCATCCGTTACATGCATTCAGCATTCAAAGCATGAATCCTAATCATTTAACCCTGTTGTGCAAATCTAGTTTCAGATATTGGGAGATCAAAGGAAGTACCTTGGGAACTGATGGAATAAGTTTAAACCTACTATTACGAAATTCATCATCACCATCAACAAAACGTTGCAAGAGAGATCCAGGTGCTAATCCCTTCGTCACAAAATAAAAGACCATACTGTAGTGTGTAGAGCCAGGCACCTGCAGAGAGTAAAATGCCCATTTTTTTGCCCATTCTTTAAACTTTTAGTTTAAATCCATACTTAGCAGAAGGAACAAACTTACTTGCAGATTAAACACTACAGAGAAAAGTCCCTTCTCTGAAGCAACCTACAGAAGAGATTCAGTCAGACTCAAGTGTAACACTATTTGAGATAATTAAACAGCAAAAGCAAGATGAATATTCCTGGTTGTTATTAAATGAAAGAATACAATCACCCTCTAGTCCAACTCGTAAATTTATTTCATGCTAAGTTCTTTACAGTAAATAGTTACAACTATTCAGGAAGAAAAAGGAATAGATGTTCCATACAAGAATGTAAAGCTATTCTGTCAGAAGACGGCTTTTTATTATTTGGAGAGAAAAAGAGGCCTTTAATAAAAGTATAACTGTAATGTAAAACTAGTTAACTTCCTTTTCGGTCCACAAAATAGAAACATTTGAACACTTTCATTTCCAGCCACCAAGAGTAAAATAAGGTAGGTCTGAACCAAAAGTACTTCTTACTTGTACTGCACATCCTTGACGCCTAGCTACATGGTCCATTCTTTTTGTATCTTTGAACCAATCAACAGCAACAAGATCCATTAAGTGCTTACCAGCAGGGATCTACACACACAAAGTACCATGAGAAAAAAGACAAGGAAGCTTGTAAGGGAACCCTAAATTATAATATTAAGTGTAAGTTTCAAACAGAATAAGGCCAACAATCAGGGAACCTTTGACTTGTCGTGACAAAAGTTTTTGCCACGAACTCTGAAGTTGTTTCCATCTGAAATTTGCCAACAGTCACGAGCATTGTCACGGTCATCTCGACGTAGATTACCCGAGAAACAGGACAAATCAATTTGATCAGCTGGCTCTTCATCCAAAGCTTCAGAGGAAAGACAGAAGTGAAGAGACAATTGTGAGCCTATGTTCCTAACACATCTACAGAAGAAATCCATGAAAGACAAGACAAAAACTAATTGTAAAAACCACCTGGTTTTCTCAACTCATTATCTGGCTTGGTTGAGTAAGCCTGAAACAAAAGAAAAGGGGGCAGAAGGAGGAACAAACATTACAAGCTAGAAAGGTTGCGAAGAAAACATATTGTGGAATACTTTTCAAACATACCTCTTGCTCCTCTTCAGCTATCTGAAATTCTTCATCCTCGTCTGAGTACTCATCTAGCGTCGTGGAGTTTCTGCTTGTGGCATTCATTTGGTCAACTGTAGGTGCAGGATGAACAGAAGATTCTTGAGCTTTTACGCTTCTCTTTGAAGAAACTGAAGCTGAGGCCATATTGACCATAATGGGTATCCTAGGGGGAGCGCCTCTTTCATCTGTTTGGGCAAACCATTCCCGGAGCCCTATCATAAGGAAAAAAGAACTGGAACTCTGACAAACAGGACCATACAGACTGTGAAGACAATTTTAGATTTAAACAACCAAAAACCATCCAACAGACAAAAGAATATCTCTACAAATTTTATTATTATTCATGTAACCCAATTGCCATATGGTATCAATACAAACAAAAATCTGCAAAACAACTATTTCCGCACACAAAATAAATAAATGCAGTGAAAAAGCTTCCAAGGTTTTAAGAGTAAGGCCACCAAAATAAGGAACACTTTTTCAAGATGAATCTACAACACTTTAAAAGGAAGGCATAAAAAATATAGCACGATGTACCAACTAGCTCAGGGAAATTGTACAAAAAATTAAAAGAGAAGAAAGAAAATACATCAGTGAGAAATGTTGATGTCACTATGAAAATCTATTGCGAACAACTATTTCCACAATTAAAAAAAATATGCAGTCAAAAAAGCTTATGATGTTCAAAGACAGATGTCTAATACACAAGGAATAGTTGGTCTTTATAAATAGAGCCATAATGCTTCGTACATATGAACATGAATCACCATATAAACCACATTCTATTAATCAGCTAATGGAAAAGGTGCATACAAACAACAAACCACAGGAAAAAGAAAACGTAAACAGAGTGAAACAGATCAAAATCTATCTTTTGTAACTTTGGGAAATATATAGAAACTTAAATATAAGAAGCACTTGGACTTTAGATTTGAACTATTCCTCAAACAAAAAACAAAACAAAACAAAACGCACCAGCCACACTATTTAACATTTGAAGAAGACAATGTTGCTGAAAAGAGGGAATATAACCCACAGCCCATCCTTTTAGATCAATCTGCATAAGGTGCTGAACCTGTGATCTGGGTCTCCCACTTCGAGCTTTCAAGGGAGAGATGTTAAATCCTCCACCTGCAGAAAATTAGAATATAAACAACTTAACATGTAAGCTTTATGATCAGAAAATTCCAAGCATAAAGCAAATGAGAGTTGGGATGACTTACTTTCAAGATGAGCACGAACATAACCTGGCTGTGGACCACAATTCTCATGCTCTCTAGAACGAAATAACACAACTACAGAAAGTGTACAAACCTCAACTAATTGTTACTCAAAAATTATGAAAACAGAGGAAGCTATTTAGAAAAAAACACTACCATAACTTCCATCATCATTTCGGCGCCAATAGCGTACATAGCAAAGATCACGGGGCCAGACAAACCTGAAGCCAATTGACATGTGAAAAACATAGTAAGGCAAAAAACATGTGAATTCTGGAAGAAAAATATTTATTTTGTTATAGCAGTTTTATGCATTTTGCTCTCAGAAGCATCATGCAATATCATTCGAACAAAATGATTTTGTTTATTGACAAAAAATTGACCATGCAGCATGCTAACAGACTCCAAATACATGTCAGTAACAATTCTTTGTCAATACAACAGAACTTTATCATCTGATATTACCAAAAACTGATTACATTTGGAAAATCTCAACATTCAGGACTTGTTCTGATGGGGAAAGAGCATTTTTTGCTTTTCATTCTGAGCAGTTTTTGCTTTTTACTTCTTTATCACATTTTTCTTTTCCATGGAGAAACTAGAGACAAAGGAAAAAGAATTCATTGTTATTAACATTTAAAATTATATTTTCAAGAAAGATACTTACTTATTAATATTGCTATTATATAGTTTCATATAATAGATACATAGATACCAAGATGATACATTGAAACATGAGTACATGCAGCACTTTGAAAATTAACTGTATGCATGACTAAAATGAAACACTTAAATTTTTTTCTCAGCCAAAAATATTTTCAAATTAGATGAGCCAGAAAAGTTGGAGAAGATGCATTTAAATATTCTTGTCATCCCTTTTTCTTGGAGAAGTATTTTCGATAATTAATTTAATTCCCCAAAATTGATCAGGCCCTAAGAATTCACACTTGCCACAGAATGTGTCAAGCATCCTTCCTTTCCAGCTCAAGATTTTCTTCAAACATGGAGATAGCTATATAATTAATAATTACACAGCAACTCACAGAAAGATACGCATCAAGAGAAAAGAGATAACATTTTTTCATAACCAAAATGAAAAAAAAAAATGCTTCATGCTGAACAACATATTTCACATCTTAATAAATTTAGGCAGAGGAGTTTCATGAGAGAGAATTATACATTGAAAACCAGTCCAGCTGAAGTCTGTGATAGAGTATAGCTGTATGCCCATCCACCTCCTCAACTAAACTGCCATACTGGAAACTGCAATCCCACCTGCACAAGGCATTGAAATAAACATGAAAAAAATTTCCAAAAATAGGAAGGACAAAAAATAGGACATTGTACAAGAATCATTTGATGGACAATTGAAGTATCAAAACTATTTTTCAAATATCTATGGCAGAAAGTCTAACTGGGCAGGCAAATAGCAAACATGCTAGTAGCGCATTTAGAAAACACACGAAAAGATGCCCATGCATGCTGAATCTTCTCTTTTTCTTCCCTCTTCTCAACTCCAAAGAAGGAAACAATTTGATGCCAATAAGGTTCACTAGAATCATTGACCAAATGCAGCTGTAATATTTGTGCTTAGCTTCAACTATCATATCTAATGAACACTTTCCACAGAAGTAAAGAAGGAGAAGAAAATCCAAATTCCTATATTTTTTTATTTTTTTTCCTGTTTGTAAATACAATTTACAGTTCTATATAGGCGTTGGGTCTAAAGTGTTCTAATCCCTTTTTAAGTATAAATTTCACCTTAAAAAACAGAAACAAAAATGAAACACCTACTCAAAACGTGTTCCATCCATGCTCATTACAAGTTCAAATATTTCCTCACAGGAAGCTTCAACCACACCCACAGCTTTCATTGCTCTGCTACAGCTCCTTGGCTGCCCAGAACAACAATTAATCATAAAATCAATAATAGCATGATTCACAGCAAAGAACTTGGCATTAGTTTAATAGTTCATACGAGGTAATCAACTTCAAGAAGCTCTTCAAAGATCCGGAGTCCTGCCATATATAGTTAAAGAACATCAAGAAAAAGACTCATCAACAGCAACTCATCTATCTTATCATAAGATGGCCAGGTAACTGATTATGTTCTAAACTTTTAAGTAATACCAAAAAAACAAGAAGCCAAGGAAAAGCACTAACCATTTTGGCATTGTAGTAGACGCCAATGCTTTCTAGAAAATGCTTGGTTATTGATATTTTGTTTCGACAATTCTGAGTCAACTTCACGTGTCCAGTCAAGTATTGAATCAGGAATACCTACAAAGTGATGAACAAGATAAGATTTGACCATAATTTGCATTGCTTAAACTTTAGGTTAGAAGTGAAGGGCATAAATGAGAACCGTTTCCAATTGTTGTTCTCCGCAAAATTTGTTGATGAGATTCCTCTTCGTCCTCCTGTGCACTGAACCTGTAGATGATTAGAGCTTAGAAAAAAGGATCAAAGCATATAAAATATGAGAACTTTACAGCCAAATGAAATTTAAAACTAGCCCTAATAGCATTGTGACTCTAATTTTAGCACCAAATTTGGTTCATGTTAGCAGTGGCTCATATCATTAATATAGAGTATATTTAAGTAACAGTAATGCTGCCACTAAGGGCAAGGGATCCCACGAGGAAGGGCACAGTCCTTCCATTGAAGTAGAAGGGGCATATTTGTAATTTTGGATTTTTATTAGCCCATGTTGTAAAAAAATAACTCAAGGTATTTATAGGGTTGTATTAACATTGGCATGAGTAGTGAAAAAGAACGTAATTTTCCATGGATGCTGGCACACTTGCTGAACCACATAAAATCCTATGTTCTAAGTTCTATGTTCTCTATAATCTATGTGCATTTGCAGTTTTGTGTTATTTGCTAACAGATCACTATAGCAGTGAGAAAAAATCTGCATAACTATGACAAAACATTTCAGGACCACCCTTAGAATCCAGCCCGAAGGTTGAAAATTTTTGTAACATTAGGAAAGTTAAAGTTAAAAGACATATATGAAAAGTATTGGAGGCTTATCAATTACTAGTCAAATATACAGAAACAAGCACATGGATATTGTCGAAGAGGCACTCACTGACTTTCATGGTCTGAAGAAGACGCATTTCTCCCATTATCCATGCCAGATTTATATTCAAAAGACACATATTTGTTACCATTTGGAACTTGGGAATCCTGATGCTGCATAGATAATAGTGAAGTAATCCCATATGCATCATTCCATGCAAGGAAAGAACCATTTTCACCCACTAAGGAGATGAATCCATAAGGACATTAGAACAGCCAGGAAGAATAACTACTTAAGGTTCACCATGATAATTTGATCCAATGAAAAGGATGATGCACAACCAAGGAGAGAGAACTTCAGAAACTAGATTCTAAAAACCTTTCATTATTTCCTTAAATAAAAAAAAAAGAATAAATACTTAAGTTTGAGTGATAATTTGATCCAATGTAAAGGATGATGCACAACCAAGGAGAGAGAACTCCAGAAACTAGATTCTAAAAACCTTTCATTATTTCTTTAAATAAAAAAAATGAGAAGAGAAACAGAAAGGAGTTTATGTGCAGGAAGGAGAAGGAGAAGTAGATGATGCAAGAATCCTGTCCAAGGAACACAAACCTTATCAATTACGTACTCAATCTTTTCCTTCCAAAGTAATGCTTCTTGAATGTTAAATGCTGCCATCTGCAATAGCATCACACCTCAATATAGTTAACTTCATCCAGGAAAATGGAAAAAGGAATTTAAGCTACCAATGAAAGTAGACAGCTGGAATGCAAGCGACAATGACAGCTGCCTCATCCTATCTTAACCTAAGGAATCTCCTTTCTGAAAATGCATGGTTGCAGAACTACTTTTCTAATTAATGTAATTTTTAGAAGATATCATCTTTGAATGCTGCTAAGGCAGGTTAAGAAGAACTTGTTTGCAGAAATACTTTTCTAATTAATGTAATTTTTAGAAAACCTATTCTTTGCATGTTGCTAAGGCAGATTAAGCACAAATTTCATTATCACAAACGAAAAAGGAGCAACAATATTTCAAATAGTTTCACTCTTTCCAGATGATAATGATCCCATCCACTTGTTAGGAAGAATTGGATAAAACTGGACCTTAACAGGAACAAAATATATCTAACAGAAAGAGCAGCTAAAAGTCAAAATATTTTAAACAATTAACCAATTTTGAAGAGAATCTATAAGTAGTATATTTAAAAGGCATCCACTACTTGAAAGTCCATAAGACAAATGTATCCACATCGTCAAAGTTAATAGGCTTTACTACTGAACTGAAAACCAAATAAACAAATCTACAATATCAACAAGGCAAGGTTATGTGCCAAACATTAACTTCTTGATCTCACTTCCCAAAGACAGTTGAAATATGTAATGGACTATGACAGTGGTATCTCGTATATGACTATAGTACATAAATGCAAGGATAACTCACCGTGACTTTGTTATGCTTTTCTTTTGTGTTGTACACAGATAACACATATACCATCTGCAGGATTGAAGGAACAGGTAAACTTAAGATCAAGCTTCACATAATTAAATTGTATACAATAATCTGGAGCATACCAGTGGTCTTACTCCTTAACGTAAAACTATGTCATTACTATTATAAAGGAACCATTGATTTCAGTAGGGAATGATAAAACATCAAGTCACTATATTTGTGCACATTGTTCAAAAAAAACTCAAATTGTCCATGGTGATTAGCATGGAAGAGATGTTTAAAAGTGAAGCACACCCCTTACGGTTAAAGCAACTAAATGTTTGAAAGGAGCATAAATGTGTGAATAGTTTGAACAAGGTACAGTAAATCTGTATATAAACTTGGAAAAATATCGTGACTGCTAAAACATCGAAATCAATTATATTGTTAAGACAACAAATGAACTGGCGATGGAAAAGTTGGAGAGTGTTTGACTGCTTTAGGAAGAAGAAAGAACTATTTGATATTTCACAATTCTATCAGTCTTACTCCTACCCATCAAAGTCAGCTTCATCAACTCTCTTTTCTACTTCTTTCTTTTCTCTATATTCTTATTTGAGGATACAAATATATCTATATATATTAAGTCTATGCAGTCATCCTTCAATAGTAAGTCCATGCAGTCATCCTTCAATAGGCATTCCCACTTAAGTGCACTGGCATATTAACTTAAAGCCTATCACCTGATAAGCATACCCTAAACACTATCAATAGCAATTGCATCACCCCAGAAGGCAAGACAATGGTAGGCAAGAATTAGACCCTGAAATAGAGCTTTACTCCTAAAAGTGGTAATCCTTCCATGAACAACAATGGAACATCACAGTTTCATTGCTTCAAATGTAAACCATTTTGATTTATCTAAGTTGCTCCATCTAAACAGTATTAACAATGTTAAGCTCCTTCCCGTAACCTGATTCCCCAAGACCAATTAGTTGCATGTAAACAGTCCTCTAATTTCAATCTTCTAAATCTAACCACTACAATTAAGAACTGTCATCACTATTTCGGAATGGATCAAGCAATATAGTTTTAGCAATTTGCACTGATTCTCGGTATTCTTTAGGTGGAAACAGGAACAATAATTTGAACGAGAACATAGTATAAGCCATAAGCATTAAAGAATTGAAGAAAAAAAGAAAAAAACAAGATACAACATACAAAGAGAAGCCACTCACATGTCCATGGTGAGTTTTCAATCCACGATCGTCAACTCTACAGTTGCCATCTATCAATAAGGTTTTAATTGGAACCTGATTCAACATTCAAAAATACACACTTTCACTTCACTTCTCTATCCCCATTTCCCTCATCTAACAATGTATAACTACTACAAACACTCTAACCGCCAAAATTAAATATCCAAACAACATCACACATGAAATAAAAAATAAGCAGCGGACCTCAAAATTAGTTCACAAATTCCCAAAAAAGGAAAAACAGAAGAAAAGAAAAGCAAAAGTAATGACAAAATTTTAATTGACCTGATTGTCCTGTGGTTTCTTCTTGTAATAAGCAAGAAGTCTGGATTCAAGCACGAAATACCTCATGTGTATAAAGGATCGACCGATCTTTCTCCTTCCATACCTCACCATCCATCCTTCGTATATTACCTTCGACATTCTAAATTCACCAAAACTTAACGAAAACCAAAGAATTGAAGAGAGAAAATCAGAAATTGGAATGAATCTCGCAGAAGTGGAAGCTCAGACAAAAAATCTTAAGCTTCCTGCGAGATCACTCTCTCTAAAGCTCCTTATGTCACTTGATCGCACGTAGCGTATCCATCATTACAAGTCATTTAGATTTTGAATGACAAGCATTTCGTTAAAAACTTTCCACTACTGATTCTCCGGTTTAGGAAATAATCGGAGACCAAACAGGGCGAAGGAAGATCGGGGACCAAGATCGCGACAAACGACGACGTTTACTAGAAGACAGTCGTAGCTTTGGGTTTGGGTTGAGGAGATAAATTTAAAATCAAAAATCAAAACGTGGAGGTATATAAAGGCCAACGGGGAGAGAGAGAGAGAGAGAGAGAGAGAAATGTGACGTGACACGTGGAGGAATGTGATTGACAGAGTAGATGTAACTTAGCTGAAAATAACGCCGAAACGGAAGGGGTTGTTGGTCATTGGCAGTGGTGTCAGTACATAGCCCGGGATCGGCAGATCATGATTAGTCCTTCCAGTCTTGGGGTTGATGCCCTTGCCGGTTACAGAAGCGACCCTGGATTATCAAGTTAATTACAGGCGTAGACCTTTAAGTATCTTATGCTTTCTATTGATTTATGCCGGTAGTTGTCACGTGTCACAAAGTTTATGAAATAAAACTCATATTATTTATTCAAAAGGTGACTGACAGGTTGATCTAATTTCTCCTGTTGTCGATTTTAACAATTTGGTTGCCGTTTGTAACAAACATGGCGGGCGACACCTATAGTTGGAACAAATTGGTAACTTCAAAGCCCTGGTGCTTGAGAATTGAGATGGGATATCCGGGGGAAGTTTAGTTTACACATGAAATTTCACACTTTTTGGTTTCTGAATTCATCTTTACCTAACCTAAATGTTATGTTCTTTGGTAACCAATTGTCTGTTCCCTTGGCATGTTATCCAAACTTTGTCCATTACTATCCTAACTAAACTAAGAATTTCCATCGTCCATCTATAACAACTCACGCAGTCCCTATTCAATTAATCCAATTGATGTACGTACATGATGGTTAAATCACATCGGTAAAATAGTAAATACATTTTAGCAATAGACGTGACATTACTATCCACTACTAGCCTTTGAACATTAGAAGAATGGAAAGAAATTGAATTGGTTTTCATTTTAGATAAACAGAGTGTGTATGTTGCTGTCATGGAGTGATGGGAAAACTAGAAGCTCGTGTTGTGTTCATTTCAATTACCTAGTAGTAATGAAGTGGCCGCATACTTTTGTACCACCTCCTCACTTAATTTGAAAGAAAGCTAGGAGAAATGGTCTGTTCTCATCTTTACAAAAGTTTTAACTTTTTGAATTTGCCTCAACATTTATTTAATATATACTTTCAATTGGAGTACAAGTTTATATCATATTATTAATCAAAACATATAAGTTGTAATATATTTATATAAAAAAGCCAGAGCCATTGCTTGAGTCACCTTGCATACACAATGACTAATCTAATTAAAAAAGGGCACGAGATGAGATCCATGTAAACTTAAAGTAAGTCGAAAACCTTGATATGATAGCGTAGCACTCCGGGTGACTATGCTACCAAAAACACAACTCATGAATTAGGAATTCCAGATTCAGAGGATTTTAAGCTCAGGATCACCCATCCCTCTGCAAATATGGAGCTTTCTTGGACCCCATATCAGGTGGGCTCGCACCTGGACGCCTAAGTGTCATTTCTATTTCTCAGCAACTAGAAGTCAATGCTTCGTTACTTTCTTTCTGTTTCTTGACGTTGGATTTGGATACCAAATTTCGATAAAGAAAATTAAGAAATTGGATCGTAAATGGTTTTGTGTATGTATAAGCAATTTAGCACAATCTAAAATCGACCCACAAATATATTCCTTATTTATCTTTGCGCAGTTCCTTTTCAGGACATCATCTTTTTCACTGAATTCTGTAGTATTTTTAACAGACATCACCACTTCTCTGTCTCTGTCTGGACTGATCCAAAAGGTCTCGACTTTGAGTCTGTTTGATCATGCCCTTCTTTGGTTTTTGACGGAGAAGCTTTTTGGATCCTAATCATGCCCTGAAATCAATCACGTCGCGTAAGTACGTGCATTCCCTTTTTCATTATTACCCAGTTATTGTTATCTGTTCCATGTTCCTCTACACACAACCATGAGCCCATATGAACCAAAAGGTTCACACTTTCATATAATTTTGCAAGAACTTCCTCTCTTTCTCTCTCCCTGTGTCTTTCGAGGTTCACTGCCGCTGCTGGGTACGAGGGACTGTCTGACTTTTACAGTTTCTAGGCTCCTTCCGAAAATTTTATCCTTTGTTTGGCTTAAATTCTTGGACTTTGAAGTGTATTTCTATGTCGAACGTTTACGCTTTTCAGCTTGAAAATGGCCTCCCATTAAACTTTCTTTTTTTTTGGAAGAGTCTCCCATTAAACTTTCTTAACATTAGCTTTCAGCATGAGTCAAAGTTGATGTCATTTTATTTTTCCTAGCATTCTAATGCTAATCAAATTTGACTGAAAACTGGAAGCCCTTTCAAGCTGAACCAATCACCATCTGTTTGTTTCCTGAGAAAATCTCAGGATAGAAATTGAATCGTGCATCTTTTATGTACTCTTTGGATTTGGCTCTCGTAGTTGATTGTTTCCCTCATAAGTTAATGAACCCAATCACAGAGCCAGAGAAGCTAGTAAGCGAATGATTTGATTTCAATTTTCATTTTCTTGCTGTTCGTTCCTATGCTCTATCTGCTTTTTGTTCCCTTTTATGTTTGGAACTTTGGTGTCCTCTCCATTTTGGCTTTCACGAATTATTTTCGTTGGTCGTATTTTTCATCTTCTAGTCAATCAAACAGTTTGTTAAAGTAACTTTCTTTTTTACAAGGTTCAGAAAAAGAATTAAAAGCCTCCCTTTTAGATGAATAATTTCTGAGGCACAATAGTTATGAAACAGAAGAACTAGCAGAATCAAGAAGTAAGGAGGAGTTGCAAAGATTTCATATAGACTAAAAAGAAGATGGGTTCTTTCAAAGGTCATGCTTTACCAGGAACCTTTTTCCTTTTGGTTGGAGTATGGCACGTATGGAGCGCTTTGGTTCGATTTGCATCAAACCCGAAGGCCTTCCGTTTTCGGGTTTGGAACCCTGTGTCTGGTTATGACGGCAAACTCAACTATTTGGAGCTCTATCTTGTGGTTTTCGGCTCTTTTGTTGATTTATGTATTGAGTTTTTATATTCTACCCACCTCAAGTTTTTCTTCAATGGAGTTCTTAATCCTTCTCATATGAACAATTTCGAGCATGCCGGGATGCTTCTCATGTTCTTTATTTTTGGAGTTGTCACCTTGCTATCGGAAAAAACAAGGTTGGTTACCTTTAATTTAAAGTGTTGTTGCCTTTTGCTTTGTGTGATGACTCATAAGAAATGACGAAAATAGAAGGAAATTGGGATTTCTTGACCATAACCTTACGTAGGAGTTTTAGTCAACCATGAATTGCTTATATATACATCTAAAGTTTGGTGTTTCTTTGTCCTTGCTTTCTGCAAAATTTCCTCCGGTTCACCGGGGTTAATTTAGTCATATGGAGACGACAATATGGATTAGATCAACATTGTCTATAACTGAAACTATAAAAGAGTTGCATTGAATTTTGTATGACTGCTAGTCTGTAATACATGGTGATTGGGTCAGCTGAAAGTAGATTTTCTAAACTACCGTGTTTTATTTTGAAGACTGCTTCCTAAACTTTCTACTCCGGTGTTGATTTGATTTTCTGAAGAAAAATAACTGGGAATTCTATTACTAGATCATGATGTTAAACGATGGTGAACTTACTGATTCCAATTATGCACGTAAACTTATAGAACTCTATAACTATCTGTTCAGAGGTAAACATCAAATAAAATTGACTGCTTTCAAATGCTTAATTTGTCAAATATGAACTCTTTGACTCTTTGTTGAGAGTTTGCACAATTTTATTGGCAAGACTCTTGATCATCAAATATTTAAGATAGGAAAAAGATAAGATATAACTAATTGTTGAGAGGTAAACATCAAATGAAATTGACTGCTTTCGAATGCTTAATTTGTCAAATATGAGCTCTGACTCTTTATTTAGAGGAGAGTTCTTATCTTTTTCCTATCTTAAATATTTGCTGATCCAAGTCTTGCACATCTTTTTCTTATCTTAAATATTTGATGATAAGATTTTGCTGACAAAATTGTGTAAACTCTCAACAGAGAGTCAAAGAGTTCACATTTGATAAATTAAGCGTATGAAAGCGGTCAATTTCATTTGATGTTTACCTCTGATCAAATAGTTATGGATCTGAGCTTGCCAAGTTTGAGCTCAAGGAAGCCAAATACAGGTTGGGCAGTTCTTTATGAAGGCATGGATGACAAACTAATGTAGGTTCTCTTTGAAATCGAGTAGGGGATAAATGGGGTGAGAAGTAGCTTATTGACGGGGGTATCAGATGTAAGCATATGATTTTTAACAAATTCTCGAGTTATCAGAAGTTGCAGATTGCAGCTTTGTAAAAAACTTACCTCGCTTGCATTGGAAGCTCATCAGTGATGGAGTAAAGAGTAATTGATCACTGATCTTATCACCATTTTGTTTTTATCTGTTATTTAGAGTTAATTAGGATCAGGCCATTCATACCTAAGATTCTAAGACCTTAACGCCTTTGGAACTACTCATCTGAAAAATCTGACCACACGTATATTTCCGGACTAACAATATTTAGAGATTGCATTGAAGTGCATATGTGCTTCTATGTACTTGATAGTTCCTGTGATTGTCGTGAAATAAATTACTGAGATTTTCTGCTAACGGTACCCTTGAGTCTATAAGAAAAGACTACCCTGAAAAATGCCTTACTTGTTCAACTCCTTTAAGCTTCTCTCAAAAGCATTGGTTATGGTATTTTTGAAGAATTAGTTAGAGAACTTTGAACTAGCAACAGACGTATGCAATAAGCTTGCATTAGGACTTAAAACTGTTTCCTTAGCATGGTTTCCTTGTGGTATATGCTATCAGGGGGCTTGACGAGACCCCCATTTTCAAGATACAGGCATATTTTGTTTCTTTTTCCATTTGCCGAAGGATCTACCTTTTCTTTTCTAAATAATAAGAAGCAATGCCTTGAACGGACCTAGTTTATTTTCTATCTCAAGCAATCATTGAATAGGACTTTCAACTTTTTGTCATTGTAGTGATGAAGTCTATGATTGTATAACTCTCTGTTGAGCTATTGAATTGTTTAGCATGATCTAGCAATTGTTGCCAGCCTGTAAATAAGGCTTGCCTCAATCATTTAAACAGCAATCAAACTTTATTGTGATTCATTTTTTAAGAGGAAACTGGATTCAAAACTATCAGTCCCGATGATGCTTCCATTACATTGAATTACTTCTAATAATAATAATTAATGTAGATGTGCTGAGCTTTTCCTTTTCAACTACAGTTTAAATTTTCTTTTTTGGGTTAATTTCTTGCAGGCTTGTACCTTTGCCAGATGAAGCCCTTTGTTTGATGGCGGCATCAGCATTTTGCGCAGAATATCTACTGTTTTATTTTCACTCGACAACCCATCAAGGACTCGAGGGATATTACCATCTCATTCTCGTCCTTCTAATTGGACTCTGCATTTTATCGACTGTGGCTGGCGCCCTCATCCCAACCAGTTTTCCTGTTGATTTGTCTAATGGTGTTGCTATTACTCTGCAGGGTCTCTGGTTTTATCAAACTGCTTTTGCTCTTTATGGTCCCATGATGCCAGATGGTTGTCGGTTGAATGGTGATCAAATCAGATGTCTGTCAAAAGACACTGAGGTTCGAGGTGAGCTGCTTGCTAACTTTCAGCTCTTTTCATTGGTTCTTGGAGTCCTCATCGCAGTGGTGGTAGCATATGGTTTTCTAGCTTCAAGATGCAGGCAATCTAATATTAGGAGCTTACACATGGTACAGATGAATTAGGTTACTTCATAAGGTACTTCTTTTCCCCGCCGTATAAGCAAGCATTTGATCTTCTAGACTATGGGTATAAACTGGATGTGAAAATTTTGGCTATTTGTTCACTTACCACTTGAATGTAAATGTACATGACATGGAGATGATGACTGATGATAGTTCCTCTTCATGATTCTCTTATTAACTGAAACTAGAATGACCCTCCTCTCTTACTATCTCTGTTCTTGTCCTAAGATTAGAGTCCCTCTTCTTTAGCAATCAAGACTCCTAATTAGGATGCATTACAGTGGATGACGACATGCATACATATTTACAGATTTCTGTTGTACCCTACTGTGGGTGATGGTTTTGGAAAGAGGCTTGTGCTGTAGATAAGTGATGTGATTAGCAGAAGTCAAAGGAAGGCTTCAAGTCGCACTTGGAACTTTTCATATTTGGTTTTTGTCGAGATGACCATGGAAGTGACTTGGTCCCATCAGACAGGAACCAAAGGGTGGATAGTTGTGGAAGTTCAATACCTGTTGGGACCATAGTCCTGAGTATTCATTTTCAACTGATAAAAGGGCTTTCATTTCATTGACAGAAGCTTTTAATGACAATGGATTTGGAGGCTAAGAAACTAACATTCAAGACCAATACAAAGCTCAACCCACCAATACATCTCTAACTCACGAATTTAGAACTAAATTACGATTTTAAAATGTATGTTATTAGCCTGTTGAACTAAATAAGTGGATTAAGTAACAGGATGCAGTGAAAAAAAAAATCTTTTTATATAGAACTGGTTTCAACCAAATATCAAAACTTGCATCTGCTTATGGATTCTGCTAAAAATGGGATTAGATCTTAAATTTGTAATTACAATTGAGTAATATATAAATTTAAATTTAGTATTCTAATAGAAAATAATATATGGCATCTGGCAATGTTGACATGTAAGAGTTACTTTCTCCTTTTTTTTTTTAATTTTGCTTCTTTCTACATCATAGAGTCATGTAAGATTTTTAAATGAAATATAAGTTTTTAAATGAATATATAATGTATCAATAGAATACATTATGTTATAATATACAAACTTTCAATTTAATAATTAATTAAGGCATTATTACACAATTCCTGTTCTTTACATTTTAAATTTTATATATTAAACTTTTTATTATTATTCTTTTGTATTCTCTTGAAATGTTTAACTCATTTTTTATTTCATTTTGCTTATTTTATAATATTATTTTTCTTAGTTGAAAATTAAGTTTTCACTTTTAAGAAATAATAAATTTATTATATGGACAAAAGAGGGTTTTATGTGGTTTAAATAAATTGAATTTTTAAAATTCTAAAAAAATTGTTTATGGTTTTCAGTTTTACATAAAACTCTTCCATTTAAAAAGCAGTAAAATACACATAACCAATCAAATGTTGTTGATACGACAAAATAAACTCAACTCTTAATCCTAATTCAAACTAATTAAACTCAAATCAAATTAATAATTTAAGAATTATACGGTAAATTATTTATTTTAATTGACTTTAATTAATTTCAATCAAGTTTAAGAGTTAAATTGAATCATAACATCAACAACATATAACTAATCCAACGTGTGAAATCCATATCACGTGTTTTATCGTTATTTTTTAATAATAATCTAATATAAAGAGGGTTTTTTTTTAAATTAAAGTCATAACAAATTTTAATAAATTTCTTAAATTTATTTTAATAAAATTCTAAGATAAAGAGCTATAATTTTTAAAATTTGAAATCATTAAAAAATAAAAATTTAAAATTAGAAATCATGTTTAAAATTTAAAAAGTTGGAAATTATTTTGTTTAAAATGACTTTTCTTTGTAATTATGTAAGAATGCTTTTGTATTCTTTTAGTTTCATGCAGCAACTTTGTGGAAGTATCTTTTCAATCTTCCCTGTTTTACTTATCATTTTAACCATAACTTTAGTTATTTCTCGGTGAATGCGACAGTGTTGGAATACTTTCATGCATTTTCATCATTTCTGACTACTTGTTATGAAAATATAATTTTACATGTACGTTATTTTGTATTTTCCCAGATAATAACCTTAAATTATGATTATAAATTATGTTTACAATTTAAACAATATTTAAAAACAAAAACATTCTCACGGGGCATTCCTTATAAACTGTGTTCTTGTTATAAATTATATAGCACATCCATCAGGCTTAGTTAGTAAAAGCAACATTATACTGTCCAACACTGATCTGAAGCACTTGAAATTCAGTTTTCACACGATCTCCAATATAAATTCGTCCCCAGACTAGTAAGGAACGATTATGGAATCTATAAGCTCTTGAAGAGGAGCAAGCTCCTTCTTGTCTATTAGTCCAAACTCCTGCAAAAGGCAATACATCCGAATGGAACAATCAATCACCAAATCCAGAAATTTCTCTACAACAAGAAAATGCTGCTTGGCAAACTTAATTTAGGTACACTGCACAATAAGATAGGAACTGTGAGGACCAAAAGGGATCACTAAAAACAACATTTTGTCGTTGAAAACAAATAAAAAGAGACAGGACATCGTTAAGAGATAGAGTGGACAGAAGCCTCCAGCATAAACATGGACAATCACCAGTGCTTGAAATGGATGCGACGGAGATAAAGTTGTAGTAGAAGCTTTAACCGTAACACTTTGGGATGATTTATAAATCCATAAGAAACTATTAAAAAGGGAAATTTTGTCTATGATGAACTCTATAATCAATTAGAAGGTAATAAGACCAAAGGCTAAGCATTTCTTGCAATGAAATGGGTGAACAGGGCTCAAATTCAAAAGAAGCAGATTGAGCCACTTACGGCCTTGAGAAACTACTGCATAACTAGAAAGATGGAGTAATACTAAGAACTTGTCAACTATGTCGTTCAACCCAAGAAGTTTAGTGCAAGCCCAAAACCTGGAGAGCACATGTAAACTCTAATATAGTTAACTTTATAGGCAATCGTCGCCTAAATGGACTGATTCTAAGGGCGAGGCAATCATGCAGGAAAAATCAAAATGGGACATATTCTTGGAAGCCACGACAAGGCACATGACTGTCCTAACAAACTATGTGAATTTAAACAAAAGAAACATGAATTAAGGGAAAAATAAGTAAGCCAGCCACTTTCAAGGCAACTGAAGTCTTAATGTAGCTACCTCAAATCACTGGAACAGTATCAATTAGTCATGAATGGTAAATGTTTTGAGTTTACAAGACCATGAGGTATGTCGCTTATGATCAACAAGTGAGATTGCAGAAAACAACTTACATAGGTGAACAGTATAAAATGCTTGAAGCAGGTGTTCAAGTGGGCTTCCTCTTTGAGGCTGACAATCTTTTGAAAGTGTGAGTGATAAATATGGGCATATACACGGAACAGCCGTTTGAATATAGTTTTCACAACATCCTTGAAATTAAGAGGAAATGGAGCACCTGCAAGATTCAATCAAATTAATACATAGACTAATGATTAGTGAACGATGTCTGATTATGACCATAGGCTTGAAACACATGTACCGAAAGGTCATTATCTATAGCAATGGACTAAAGACTATTCATCATAACCATCACACTTTTCCATGTTGTCATAAATGAAAATCCTCCCAATTTCCTCTCTCATTTCTTTTATAATAATCCTTGGTCCAAAATATAAAAGGAATGATATAATATATCTTAAACATCCAACAAGTTAACCTAAGGCCAAAATGGGCCACTTTGCATAATAAAATTGCAGCTAACTTCTCTTCTTTAGCTTTTCCAACTGGAGGATGTGGATGTTATGAAGAAGAAGAAGCAGATAGGTGGATGATAGAAGTACAAAAGGGTACATATTAGTTGACTAATTACCAAGTTTTTGGGGAAATATGGATTCATCATCAAGCTGAGCTTCAATCCAGTCCATTAAATATTCAACATACTTTGGAGCAGACACCTCGATAGGTTTCTTAATTTGTACACCATCTGCCCACCTATATTCATACCTGCATAGTTACAACAGTACCAGATCACAAGCTATTAAATAATCAAACTTGCAGATAACCAAACCTGCAGATAACGCATTTTAATCAACTATAAAAGTGAATGAATGTGCATCTGCACTAGCTGGCAGAACAAAGCAATGCAAGATTTTGTATTATAATGTTTTGTTCTACACATTTAACGTATGCACAAGATTATCAATCAACAGGGGTGATAGATGTCCTACATGAAAGAACAAAGTTAGCCAAATATCAACCTTGAGATTAGGAGACAATACACCCAAATATAAAATGTTTTTGAAACTATAGGGCACAAGTTTGTTATTCATCCTAAAAGTTGATTCCTTCACTCAATTGAATGGCAAACCTGCCTGAAACTGGTATCTGGGAAATAAATAGCAAGGATAATGATGTTCTATGGTTAATTAGAAAGTTACAAAAGTTTGAGAATGCTTGTCTTCAGCTATTCAGACTTGCTAAAACACATGGAGAACTATATGAATGTAATTGCCCTCAACACTTATACTGGAAGCGAGTAGTGGGTTCATAACACTTTTCTACATCTTTAGGCCACTAATACAAGTCTGGAACTGGTTAAACAAACTTTTGAAAATATCAAACCTATAAAGCATTTGATGTTTTTGGTGTTACTATTCAAATTGGCTGTAGAAACTGCAAGTTTAATCAATTTATGAATATGTTAATTAAACGGTCAAAAAGAACTAGGTAACAACAAGGCCTTTATACTTAACTCTCTATTATGTAAGCTAACCACAAGAATTATAAATGTTGTCTATTTTCTAGCCATACTTGGGGCCTGCAGTCATTGTAGGACAGTTCTCAGGTGTGCAGAATTCTGTCAAGGTACCATACAGAAGATTCACCTGGTTGAAGAAATCCACAGCTGAAATAGGGAAATCCATAAAGACTTAGATTTGAATTAGGAAGAGATTAGCAGTAAATAGAACTTCTAAAGAGAAAAACATATGCTGAGTTAGATAATACAAGACTTGGATGACTTTATTATCTTGCATCAAAGTACTAAAACATGGTGGACTGAAGACAAAAAAAGATAAGTTTGTAGGTAAACACACTTAAAAAAGTGAAGACAGAAAATTGCTCACACATTCAATGAGAGAGAGAAAGAGAGAAAGCAATTACTGTTGACAGCAAGCCACTCATTTACATCCTCCCCCGGAGGAAGTCTCACTGCTTCCCTAAGGTTTCCACTGCCTAGCGTCGCGTCAATGTGCTTTCTAAGTTGTGCCCCCTGCATCATGAAAATTACAAATTCACAAAGGCAACAAGAACAGTTTCTCCACCATCCACTATTAATATCATAGAAAGCACGGGACATCATTCCGCCCCCTGTATGTGCTTTTCCCTTATATCACATGCTTGTATGGTAATGGCAGCAATTAGAATAAACCATATTGTTTAACCTGTTTTGTCAGAACCCATTCATGATATTTACAAAATATACATATGGACCCCACAATTCTAAAAAGTTTTTATCACTTGTGCTACAAAGAAACCTTCTTTTTCCAAACTGTCGTTACCTAAACGATGCTACACTTATCCAATTCCTCATGATATTAATTGGCATTTTCCCTAAATATAGTTATGTAAGCTAGAGTCCATATAAACCAAATCATTTAATTTCTTTACTATGAATTTACATCAACTTTTTATAGTCTCCAATCCCCATAATTCTTTTGATATCACTAAACCATTTTACCACCATTTATTACTAATTGTCAATCATCATCTGCACTGCCTATTTAATTCATTTCCGATTTTGTGTTCATGTCTTAATCTCAAATCTAACATGCACGAGAATGTATATGAGATTTACCCGCCAAAACACCTAACACACACTAACACTATCTTCTAAAATTCCAGAACCTGTGCAAATGGACAAACACAGACAAAATCCATTAATCATGATATACCATCAAAGTGCACTCATGTTCTCTTTCACCGCACCTTCATGCTCTAGTCATAAGACACACATCGACATTTTTGCAGTAATAATGATAACAACAACAGACACAAACGTGGAACGTTTTAAAAGAAAATATCATTCAAAACTTCAGTAGGCATGGGGCAATTTATTACAACATTTGACTGCCAAAGCTTGGATTTTTAATCTTATTACTCAAGAATGAAAACTGACCTTACTCCCCGATGGAGCACTCTTTTTGGGTCGGAATGTCCTCTGATTTCTGTATAAAGAAAACATATCAGGATTACAAATTGAGTATGTGCAATATATATATATATATATATAAAAACTACAACATTGCCCAACCTTATACACAATTAAAAAAATTATCTAAACATTCAAAAATGGACCCTACACAACTAGACACAGGGATGAACCAACTTCAATGCATAAGAAGAATGTGTGCAGGAGAAAGAGAAAGAAAGATGGAGTCCGAAAGCCTGCATTCTATGAAACTTAAGATCAAATATCTACTCAAGTGCTAAACTCAAATCATTAATCTTACAATGACAACCAACCAATAATCATGCAAACAGAAAACCAAACAATAATCATGCAAACAGAAAAGGTACAGTTTTAAATGCATCGTATTGACTCTGCTTCCACCAGCATATACACTGATATTTGATTTGCAACACCAATTGATAGGTTCTGACAATAAAAACCTATTGGTTTATGGATACTAGCTAATTGCATTGATTCATTATTTTCATCGTAAATTACTTGACTTTTGTAACTTCGAGTTTAAAGCAGATATGAACAGCTTTTTCTAATCAAATTAGAGAGTTAAATGCAGTTTTTTAGACTTTAGCAGTCTGTCACAATAACTTGCCATATGGACAGAAGCTATGCTTCTACTAAGCAACTTAGCTATCTGATATCCACATATTTTCCATCTTAAGTAAAGTCATTTACACGAGGATTTTGCAGGTAATAGTACAAACTTTTTGACAACATGCTATACCATTCATTACATCTAATAACCACCATGTTAACACAAGTCAGTTTAGAATAACCTATGCAATATAACTGGAGAAGAAACAAGCATAAAGCCGAAAAGCCTAAAATAATCATGCTATTCAGAAATGTCGGGGACTTCACAGATTTTCACACCGTTTCATGCTGCCACCTTGCTGATAAACTATACAAGCTATGGATACGGAAAATTCACCATGCATACATGACAGACACAGAAACTATTAAATTATGCAGCAATATGCATGCATGCCCCCAGCTCACGTAGTTAATACTTTACCTTTTTCCCCAAATCCTTTTAGGGTAGTCAATGTAATTTTTCTTTTTCTTTCCAAATCCTTTTTTGGCAATTGAATGTAAGGAAATTAGTGACTCATTAAAATCTAGATAGTGTGTTCATCTATCTATATATATGCACATGTATATGAACGCATGTGTTGAGATACAAGCCCTACTTTACTTCTCTTTTTATTTTCCTAATTAGCTAGACGAAGTTAGTGACTGATCAGAATCTATGTATAGATATGCATACATACGCAATCCAAAGTAGCATGCATGCTTAAAAAGACAGATCAACTCACTATTGTATGCATAAATTTGTTCAATTAGCCAAGTTAAACAAAATCAGATCAAAGGTTTTACAAAACACAAAGGCACACTAATAAAAGGAGTATGATCAAAATTCAAGTCCATCCCAAGTGCAAATGATAACTGCTCATGCAAAGAGTGAACAGATCAGAATAACAGAGATCTGAAAACAAGAAGTGACCTGCCCAGACCAAAGAGACTCATGGCGGAAACAAAGTGAGAGAGAGATCGCGTTGTCTTCTCGACTGCGAACCAATCAAGTCCAAATGACTTTTGGGTTTCCACTTAATTTTTCGTACCTTTTCTTTCCGCTGTTTGGGGAGCAGGAAAATAATGTACATTACAAGGATTGACAGCCCTTTTATAGAAAATTTCAATTTATATTTAGATTTTATTTCCCTTGTCCTTTTTTGCATTAATTTGACTTAATTTTCTCATTAAATTAAGAATTTATCAAATAAAATATTTTAATTAAAGATTATTGAATCTATTTTATCAAACCAAATAAATTTAGAAACAGAATTCAATTTAACTTTGCAGCACATTTTCAGGAGACTTTAAATCCCTTGATCGTAAAAGTTATTAGTCAGAACTAATCATAATTACAGAATCGCTTTAGTTCATATACATATAATTTTTTTTTTTGAGAATAAAGAGGATAATTTTATTAAATATCCAAACTCATAATACTCAATACAAAAGGAGGGAAATCAGAAATCCACTCCCCAACATTCACTGTGGAACGAGATGCCTGAGCAACGCTATGGGCAAACCCGTTAGCTGA
>JANIIA010000005.1:15645531-15673804 GCA_027478495.1 Erythroxylum alaternifolium | reverse complement strand
ATGGTCACTCACTGAGTTCGCAAAACTCACCCAAAATTTGCAATTATTTTTCAGGATTCAGAAGAATACCCCGTTAGACAACGGGAGTAGACTTACTGCATGCGAGGCAGGATTAGAGGTCGGGATCAGTTCGCGTCTGCATTGGTTTTCTTTAATTGCCACTGGATTGTATTTTTCCGCAAATTGTTGTATTATTTGTAATCGAATGGTTCAGTTTGTAATAATTTTGAGAAATTGAAAAGCATTTGTATTGTGTAACTTGAAATGGGCCCAAGTGGCAAATAAAAGGTACTATTGATTTTATTGTGTTTGTATCAAACAATGATAAAACAAAGTGAATGTTTGGTTATTAATTTTCTGTTCCTTATGTTTGTGGTTTAAAAAAAATAATATACATTCTGACTTTTAAGTGTTAAGTGATGTGACACGTCACCCTCGCGGGACACGAATTCGGATATCATTATCGATATTGGATTCAGGTCCAGCGGGAGTGGGGTGTTAAAAAACACTATAAAAGGGACGTTCTCTAATTCTCAAGAATCAATCAATCGTTCTCTTCTTACTTCTCTTAATATTTTTCTTTCTTCTATTTTGGTGTTGAAACTTCAGCCATGTGTGGCTAAACTCAATTATTATTATTAAAGGGGACTCGAAACTTTAGTTGTAACCTTTGGAGGTTTTGTTCTAATCTATTATTCATGTTTTAATTTAATTATTTCTTGTTTTGAGTTTTTACATTTCATGAATAATTAATATTGATTGATCTGACAAATTAATTTAATGTTGATTATTCTATAACTATCCATGAATTCAATGATCTGTAATTGTCATGAAGGATTGGAACAAGCAGCAAATAAGTTATTTATGAAATTGCATATTTAACCTATGATAAACAAGAAAACTATGTTAAATAGTTGCAGCTATCTAAATTATTTAAGTTTAGGGTTTATTCTTTTTCACTAAGCATATTGTTATCATTTATTTGATATGAAATGCTATCATACTCAGCCAATTGATGATAAGTTTTGATTTGGATACTGAGTTTAAACCAATTAATTTAGGAAAATTTGAGATTTATTATGGCTATCCTAATATATTTTGAATTAACTGCTTGAATTGTTACAAGTATTCTTTTTAAACCTATAATTAAAGTTACAATTAGATAAAATATTTCCTTTGAATAAGAGTTTAGTATTCTTGAATTTCTCCCTTTTATATTTAGTTAACTTAATTTGATTCCTTGTTAAATTTACTTAATTAGTCATTACATTAGTAATTTAATGCCCAAATAAGATCCAATATCTTATACGGATCATTATTTATTAAATAAATTATATTTAATCATAAAGTTACTTAAACTGTACAATCAAGTCTAACTTGATTAAAATACAAATTTTCTTTTCAACCTATTCTTTGTGTATGATTCATTAGGTTCTCAAATATGTTGGCAATTAATATAAATTATAATCTTAAATCATATTTATGATTCGATAAATTAAACTATTTTAATTTATCTTTAATTCTCTAATTAAACAATTTATATCCATAGATCAAGATTGATATCCAGTAACGCATTATGACTATTCACATATTTAAGAATGTCAACGTAGTTTTGACTAATCTTTTCATGCATGATTTTTCTGTATAGTTCAATCATTTCATCATATAATATTTTGATTGGATATAAAGCATAAAAATAATGTCTACTTTATTTTGGTCCAATCATATTAGTTTCTCACAATTCTATATATGAATCTTATTTATTAATTGATTATTTCTTTCTTGTTTATTGCTTAGGTTTTTTATTTTAGACCAATGATTTTAGTTTAGTTAATCACTTCTTTTAATTAATCATTCAATTTGTTAGATTATATAATATAAGGACAATTATTTTTAGTATTTAATAACGATATTTGCATTCATTTTATTATACCATAAAGACACTTTATACCATAAAGACACTTGCCTAACTGATCTTTAGCGTTGTTTAAAAATCATATATCAAGAATTGACATCCAAAATAGAAAAGAGAATAAAAGATAACCCAAATAGATAAAATAGCCAATTGTCGACAGTCAAAGGATGAGCGAGATTGTTACCATAGTCATCCGAAAGAGCAAATCAAGTTTGGAGAAGAGATTAGCAAATGGAAAGCGAGGAACTAAGCGAGTCGCTGGCGGTGAAGAGGAAAACAAAAATTATAAATGAAAAAACGTTATTTTGATTTTAGAAATCCATTGCCGCAATGTACAAAAATACAAAATTTGTAATGATTTTTTCATTTTTAAAAACAAAAAATAACAGCAAGAACAAAACAAACATGTTTTAAAGTTTATATTTCTTTCTTTTCCAAAGATCACAACAACAAAACCTTGTTTTTTTTTTGTTGATAAACTTAAAATAAAAAAAGAATTAAATAAACATATTTTAATAATAGGTTTATTTTTTTAAATTCACAAAAAATAAAAAAGAGAAATAAGCAACCACCCTTAAAGAAGTTTTTTTATAATTATATTTACGATTAATTAAATATATTGTTTAAACATAAAATGATTATAAATTTGGTTATTATTATAAATAATATGTTAATAAATAAAAATTTACTTTACAAATATAATTATATATTCTAATAAAAATATAATAAAATATTTATTAACAAATATTATATAAGAAATTAAAATAAAATAATTCATTTGATTAATTTACAAAATATTTTATTTTTAAAATTTTATTTCTAATATTAATAATTTATTTTATTATTAAAATATATTTGTAATTATTAATAATGAAATAAAATTTGGATAAAAATAAATAAAAAATTACAATAAAAATAAATTAAAATCAAGTGAAGTGGCCGCGTTACGACCGGTGTCCCCCGAAGCACTACTGCTGCTTAATATAAACACTCGTCGGAGGTTCATTGTGGATAATTCCGAGCGACGTCAGTCACCAAAAGCAGAGAAGTGTAGCTGAAGGTTTTAAAGGCTTGATTACGCCGTTGAATCGCATGGCGTTCGGAAAATGGACCTCTGCTCTTTACAAACTGCAGAGCTTTAGACTTTTATTAACGGTTAACTGAATGCAGGTGGTTGGAGGTTTTGGCCTATAGAATGCAAAATTTGAAGATTAGAGGTTTCATTCGGGGTTGTGCCAGTTCAATCTCTAGAAGAAACAACAACCAAAGCAACGCTTTATTCAGTTTACTCTTCAAACTCGCAGCTCGTCCAATACCTAACGTCAACCCTTTAGTTGTTGACCGGCGTCGTTTTTCCGGATACGCGGTGGAGCAGTTCTCGGATGATGAGTATGAGGTCGACTTCGAGAGCCACAAGGTTTTTGCTTCACTCACTCGCCTTTGTAATGTGATTAGTAGGTGCCTTTTTTTTCTTTTTTTTTGTCTTAAGACAAGAATTGTGTGGATGATGATGTTGTGTTAGGCATCTTCTTCGGTGGCTAATATTGATGAATGGAAATGGAAGCTAAGCATGTTGCTGCGAAATGAGACTGACCAGGAGATTGTGTCTAGAGATAGAAGAGACAGGAGGGACTATGAACAGATATCCAATCTTGCAAAAAGGATGGGACTTTATAGGTAAATTTTGAATTGAGATTTTGTCTTTTCTTTTTTTTTTCCCAAGTGATCACATTTCTGTTTCCTTTTCTAATTTTATACATTGTTGTGGCTTAGTGAATTGTATGGAAAAGTGGTAGTTGCAAGCAAGATTCCACTTCCTAATTACAGACCAGACTTGGATGACAAGCGGCCGCAAAGGGAGGTATAATTTATATTCATTTCCATGTTGGTAGTTTTATTGTAGGAATGGTTTTGCTGCGGAGATTCTAAATTCAATTGAATTGTCGCAGGTGGTTATACCGTTAAGTTTGCAAAGAAGGGTGGAGGGTTTGCTTCAAGAGTATCTTGATAGGGTACAGTTAAATTCTGGTAGAGATGGTCATAGCTCAAATGATGCTAAATCTACTGTTGTGGTTGAGGACACCAGTGTGGATGAGAACCCAGACTATTTTCTTGATGGTTCTGTTATGGAAAAAGTTCTTCAGAGAAGGAGTTTGCAAATGCGTAACACACAGAGATCCTGGCAGGTGTTGTTGATTTTTTTGCTTAAGTTATCAAGAGAGGGGGAATTTAAAGTGTTAGTTTCAAATAACTTGACTATTGTCTTTTCACAATGCTGGTCATGCCAATAAATGGTTGGGAAACATAATTGCCAAGGCATCCTAGGGAAGTCAGTATGCCAGGGCCCTTCCAGGTTCAGTTTAGGGACCTTTCTCTTTTAGCCATGCTTGGGTTTCTTTTGGAGTTTGCATTGGTTCTGTTGCGGGAGCCTTGTTTAAGATGGTTGTTTTGAGCCTTCTTTTCATTCCATGTACTGGCTGTTTGATCTCCCGTTGGATAATATCTTTGAGGCAGACAAAAAAAACTTGTAACATGAATGCAGAAACATAAAATCATCACTAATCTTTCTATCTAAATGTGTTATCGTCTCTAATTTGCAGGAATCACCTGAAGGCAGGAAGATGATGGACTTTCGAAAATCTCTACCAGCATTCAAGGAAAAGGAAAGGCTGCTTCAAGCAATTGCAAGAAACCAGGTTGGGCTGCTTCAATTTTAGTGCTCTCTTATATGAAAAGATTTTTTCCCAGATTTTAGGTGAATTTGACAAATGCTTTTTTCTTGTTCACTTCCTGGCTTCATGGCCATGCATGACAATTATGGGTTTTAGCATTCAATGCTCTTCTTTTTTCTTTTGATCACCTGTTCGTTCAACTGCTGTATTCATTTGAGTGATAGACACACATTGGATTATCCATGTGCTATCTGGCGGTGGATACAGCTGGGAACTTGCGAAATCATTAAGGTTTTTAGTTTAAAATTAGATGGTGGAATATTGGGTAAATCTTTTTCTCCTATTATTTTTCAGCAATTAAAAGCTAAAAGTTAGACCAGAGTTTAATACTGGACTTAGAGAGGATAAAAGAGGGAAGAGAATAAGAATACGTATTTGTTATACATGTTCTCAAATGAAGATCACTGTGTACGTGATAGAATGTGTCCCTCAAAACCTTCTGATTTGTATGAATAGGTAGCTATCTAACCTCCTCGGGGTTGTTTGTTATTTTGTTGTATTTGTAGGTCATAGTGATATCAGGTGAGACTGGATGTGGGAAAACCACCCAACTTCCTCAATACATATTGGAGTCAGAAATAGAATCTGGGCGTGGAGCATTCTGTAGCATAATTTGCACACAGCCCCGAAGAATATCTGCTATGTCAGTTGCTGATAGGGTGTCAGCAGAGAGAGGAGAGCCTCTTGGTGAATCTGTGAGTATCTTTTCCCTCCAGAAACTAAAGTATGCACACATAGTTTTTCTGTTAAGCATTCATAATTTGGGTTGGAAAGCATTTTCTTTCTCAATGGCTTACTACAGCTGAAATCTTCTTAGGTTGGCTATAAAGTTAGATTAGAGGGCGTAAAAGGAAAAAACACTCATTTGCTCTTCTGCACCAGTGGAATATTACTTAGAAGGTTGCTTAGTGACCGGAACTTGGATGGTATAACCCATGTTTTTGTTGATGAAATTCATGAACGAGGAATGAATGAAGGTAATCTTCCTTAAAATCTCAATTTTCCAGGACTTCTACTAGGAGTTGTCTAGCTAAATTTGTCACACTCTTATTTACGATAGAATTCTTATTGAACTAAATTCATTGTACTCTTATATATGACAGACTTCCTATTGATTGTGCTAAAGGATCTACTTACACGTCGCCGGGACTTGAGATTGATCTTAATGAGTGCTACTTTGAATGCAGAACTTTTTTCTAATTATTTTGGAGGAGCACCAAAAATTCATATTCCTGTAAGCTGAATAGTGGATTTGCTTTTGCACCTTTATTTAATGCCTTTAAATGGGCATGAGATATAAATATTACATTTCATGTTCTTTTAGCTCTTCCAAGCTTTCCTTTAGAGTTGCTTTATGTGGAAAAATGCTGTACTTAACACATCTGTATGTTATTCAGGGCTTCACATACCCAGTGAGGGAACATTTTTTGGAAGATGTACTGGAAATAACTGGTTACAAATTGAGTTCTTTCAATCAAATTGATGACTATGGCCAAGACAAGATGTGGAAGACGCAGAAGCAACTTGCACCACGGAAAAAGAAAAATCAGATCACCACTCTTGTTGAGGTACAGAACTACATCTACAACTTCCCTTGAATTATGACTTTTGGAGCACGTAGAGCACAAGTTTGCTGTTTATTGCTTTGTGATTTGTGATAGTCTGCTGCATATGTTCAAATACTTTGTGGAAGTATGATTTCCTTTTTCCATTCTTTTGCAATGATCCTGTTACGTCATTCTATGGGTGGTTGTGGTTATTGGTAAATCTTTGTTGTAAAACACCCTATTTGCTCCCAAATTTGTCCTTCCTGATCCCATTGAAAAGAACATGACTTGTCCTTATTTCTGTATGGATTATTTCCTTTTGTATGGATTATTTCCTTATTGGCTGTGTTATTCAGCATTCACTCTGAAGCTCTGAGTAGATTCTGGTGATTTTCTTCCTATTAGGATGCTCTTAACAAGTCAAGTTTTGAAAATTATAGCTCCAGGACACGTGAATCTCTAGCATGCTGGATTCCTGATTGCATGGGATTCAATCTTATTGAGGCAGTACTATGCCATATATGTCGGAAGGAGCGATCTGGTGCTGTCTTAGTATTCATGACTGGCTGGGAGGATATTAGCTGTTTGAGAGATCAACTCAAAGCTCATCCTCTCTTAGGAGACCCCAACAGGGTTCTACTTCTAACTTGTCATGGTTCAATGGCCACATCTGAACAGGTAAGGTTGCTTTTACATGAAATCTTGTGAACAGGGATTATTTCAGAGATGATTTCCCAAAATATTACTATTGCATCCTGTACATTACTTATCTGTTATTGGTTTTTGCCAAGTCTCCTTGTGATTTGAAACGTTTGTTGGACTGCTTAAAGATTTTCTTGTAGTTATTAGTGTCAGTTGTTGTATGATAGGATGGGAGTAAGTTTTCGGATTTTTTTTATTTTGATTTTGATATCAGGAGGCTGCTTACTTAGTTTCTGATCTGGGCTTACATGGTGCTAGTCTGGTAGAGTGGGAATGGGTTTGTTGTTTGTATTTTCCAAATGTTGTGTTGCTATGGGCTTAAGTCAAATGTGTTAAGACAGAGCCCATGTTTTTCTTTTGGATGTCAAGTTTGGAATGTTTGGGAACTGATAAGAAAATAGAATTCTATGGGTTTGTTTGATGGTGAGGAATATGATAAAATTAATATGCTTCTCTCCCCAAACCCCATCCCAACCCCTCTACCTGTTACCTCTTTGGTTATTGATGGTAAATTTTATTTGGTTCTCTTTGTAATACTTGGACTTTGCGGACACATATGCCCTTGAAGCTTTTATTTACCCTACCTTCTGTGTGATGTATAGTTTATATTTTGGTTATGACTGGTTGTTACCTCCTGCATTCCAAACCACTCTGCAAATGTTTATCAGCATGCTTTGTGCTTCATTCTGGTTAAGCTTTCATCCCACAGTGTTTAATACCTTCTGCTTTTTCCGCAGAAACTCATATTTGAGAAACCTCATCCTAATATACACAAGATAGTTCTTGCTACAAATATGGCAGAGGCAAGCATTACTATCAATGATATTGTATTTGTGATTGATTGTGGAAAAGCAAAAGAGACGACATATGACGCTTTAAATAATACACCTTGCCTGCTACCTTCTTGGATATCACAAGCGTCAGCTCGCCAAGTAAGTGCCTTCCTTTTGTAGTCTATAACATTAGTTGGATTAACTTTGAAGTTACATGTCAAAATCATGAGTCCAACATCTAATCCAAACTTTTTATCTCTCTCTCTCTCTCCCCAAATAGAAAATGGAAAACATACTTTCACTTATAGCATTTCTCAGGTCATGAAATGTATCTCTTTATTCAGTTTGTTTGGTTATTTCTTTCTTGCACGTGCAAGAACCTTCATGCTTATCGACTGAAATATTGTTCTATAAACTGGAATTATATATTATGAAATATCTATGGTTTAGCTAACTTTTGAACCTGCCTTTCGCTTTTTACCATCATTTTATTTTTAAAATTCCTTAATGTCCAGTGTACTTCCTCTTTGGTTATACTTGCTGTAGAGAAGAGGCAGAGCTGGCCGTGTGCAACCAGGAGAATGCTATCACTTGTATCCAAAATGTGTTTATGAAGCTTTTGCTGAATATCAACTCCCTGAACTTCTGAGAACTCCATTAAACTCTCTGTGCTTGCAAATAAAAAGTTTAGAGGTTGGAAGTATAGGTGAATTCTTGTCAGCTGCACTCCAGCCACCAGAGCCATTGGCTGTAAGTAATTGACATCATTTTCTTGAATCCAAAATATGATTGATGTTGGATGCATTTTCATTTGAAATGCATCAATCACTTATTACCTTTTTCCTTTCTTCCACTTTGTCTTTTCTCTTTCTCGCATTCTTCTTCTGCAAGTTGTTATGTTTTGCTACTGTTTTTCTTTTGTGGGGTGATGCATTTGAATATACAGAAGTAGTATGTTTAGAGGCGAACAATAATGACACAAGTATAGGGAGTAGAATGGCGGCTCATATCTTCTACTAGCACCATTGAGTATGGACAGAATGGGTATGTTTAGTGTACATTTTGTTTCTTCCATCAACCAGTGATCAAATTTAGCTCCCTGAAAATGCTGATTGCCTTACTGTTATGTGCAAGCAGAAACCAGTTGATTTTATGAATATCTTTGTTTCTGATCACTTAGTCGCTCTTAGGTTATGTTTGGTTAGACGTAAGGTTTTTAATGGAATAGAATGATTTATAATGGAATAGAATGATTTATAATGGAATGGAATGTAAATGGATGTAATATTAGAAAATTGTTGTTTGAAGAGATGAAAGGGTTTTCAATATAATATAGTGAAATATTGTTTTGAAGAAGAGTTCATAATGTAATATAGTAAAATGTTGTTTATCATTTTACATTTCATCCTAAACCTCCTACATTCAAGGTAACTTATTTTTACTGTATAGGATGGAATGAGATGTAATGTGAAACCCTCCCCTTCTATCCTATTTTATTCCATTCCATTATAAACCCTCCTCCGAAACGATGGAATAATATTTCATTTCATTCCATTCAATTCCATTAATAACTACCTAACGAAACATAGCCTTAGTTATTGTGTTGATATTGATACTTAACCAGTTACGTAGCAAGGAAAGGAGGGCATGCATATCTAAGACTTACAGAATCTGCATTCCACTAGCCTAGAGAATAATAGAGCACTTCCTTTTCAATACTAATATCAAGAAGCCTCTTTGATTTCATGGACTACATATTGGTACACCTTCAAGTGACTGATCCTATCATTACAGTAGCTGTTATCTAATGTTAATCGTGCAATTGTGGACAGTTAACTCATCCTTGCAACAGGTCCCGCTGAACTGCAAACGAGTGTACATGACCAGAATTTTTACTAGGAAATGAGGATAATTACTCAGGGTTCATTGTTGTATTAGCTCATTCATGATTTGCAGCTGCAAATTTAAGATAGTTAACATTATATTGCACCATATATACATATCTTGCAGTCTTTCCTTCTGTTTCTTGATTTTCTTAGGCTGTTTGTTTTTTGCATGAAGATCTTCAATTATTAAAAAAATTGTTCAAGAAAGCCAAAATGGCTGGAATTTGTGATATTCAACTCTAAAATCTTATGAATTTTGAGAAAATTGTCTTTTGGTAACTTTGGGAACTAAATAATATAAGAAACTTATTTTCATATTTGGTCAACGAAAAAATAAAACTTGACATGACGCAAAACCATTGTAAATGGATGTCAGGTTCAAAATGCAATCGAATTTTTGAAAATGATTGGGGCATTAGATGAAAGGGAGAACCTTACAAATCTTGGTAAGTTTGTCAATTCTTGTAGTAAATGTACTTCTGAAGATTTGAACACAGAAATTTACATTTTTGTACTTTGGGTTACTAACTTGTTCCTGTACGTATTTGTTCAATTGTTAATTAGGGAAGTATTTGTCAATGCTACCAGTAGATCCAAAGCTGGGCAAAATGCTGATTATGGGTGCTCTATTTCACTGTTTTGATCCTATATTGACCGTAGTTTCAGGGCTTAGTAGCAGAGATCCCTTCCTTCTGCCCCAGGACAAAAAAGATGTAAGTATGATGCATTCTGTGTTTCCTTTCTCATTCTACTCTTTCTTGATTGACATGTATATGAAATTGTAGATGTTGTATCCATAGGATCATTTCATGCATGAATGTGTAAAGGTGCCAAGTATTATTCATTAATTGGATTTTAAATATCACGCAGTACTTGTAGCACCTGGATTCACTTCTAACCATACAAGTATCCTGCCTCCCCATCCTATTTTCTTTGAGAAATAGGGAGAGAAGAGGATAAGCTTAGGTGTTAATTCAAGGGAATAGTATACATGAAAAGTAAGGACTCAACATGTGAATTTAAGAAACTTGGTTGCCTCTGGGATATTCATTTTGCTATTTTCATGTGTCCACATGCATAAATTATCTCTTGAAGGATTGTGAAAATTATGCCAGCTTGGTTGGCTTTGATGACATCCGCAATGATACTAAGATCAGACTTCTCTCTTTCTTCTTTTTTTCTTTATCCTCTTCCACAAAGATGGGGGATTTCATAATCTCAAGGGCTTCCTGTTATGTGTATTTGTGCACAGTTATTAGCTATTAGTTGTGACAAAATAGTTGGTAATGTTGACAGTAAATCCAATTAAGGTAATCTTTCTCCATTAATCAATATGGGAAGGGTATTGCTTTATCAGGCTTGTACCATGTGAAAGAAGGTTGATTCCCATTGACCATAAGATTGTCTCGATTTATGAAATGCTTCTTTCTTTTAAACTAAAAACACATTGAGAAACTTGAGTTGCTATGCTCTGACAGTGTTCACTGCTTTTTGTAGCTATTAACAGAATGGTAGAATTTTCTTTTCTACTTCTTTGGTTACTCTTTATTATATGTTAGTTTTGTCCTTGAAACAACCTAATGCATCCATTTTGGCTTCAATCAGTTAACAAAACACAATTATTTCACTTTAGTTTTCATAAATTGTCTTGGGAAAGAAATAACTGTTATAGTGCAGGAAAACATTTTCATGATGTTGAATATCTTTTTGTCTGACAGAGAAACTCTTTGACCAGCTTTATAATCGTACCCCATTTTTTACTAATTGACCATGCCACTGCTTGTACTTTGGAGTCAAATGATGTTACATCAGTTTTTATGAAGCTTACCATGGTTGTTAGGTTAGATTATTCGCTAATGCTTTCATTCATGGTTCAGTTAGCTGGTACTGCAAAGTCTAGGTTTTCTGCAAAAGACTACAGTGATCATATGGCTCTTGTTCGGGCTTACGAGGGATGGAAAGATGCAGAAAGAGAAGGATCGGCATATGAGTATTGTTGGCGGAATTTCCTGTCTGCTCAAACTTTGCAAGCCATCCACTCTCTTAGGAAACAGTTTAGCTACATTTTGAGAGATGCTGGCATAGTAGATGCAGATGCAGGATCCAACAACAGATTAAGTCATAACCAGTCATTAGTTCGTGCAATCATATGCTCAGGACTTTATCCTGGAATTGCCTCAGTAGTGGTTAAGTATCTCCATTTGAATTTGTACTTCTATTGGTTGATACCAAAATTAATCAGTTGACATTCTACTCCTTTCTTTTATATGTACAGCACAGAGAAACATCAATGTCTTTTAAGACAATGGATGATGGCCAAGTTCTATTGTATGCGGTGAGTGCTAACTGAAGTTGCTGAACTTGATTAAGTTTTTCAAAAATGAATGACATAAATTTAACATCATAGATATCATTCATCTTTGAAAATATTTTTGTAAACGCTACAGAAATTCAATTCTGGTATTACTATTGGTTTATGTTTGCATTTGTTTCAAGTTTAGAACTATCATCATGTCACACTCATAATGGATGGTATTGAAATTGATGTGGTCATCAACATTGATACTCATGGAAATTTTGAACTTTTGGCCTAAAATCCTACTAGTATCTTTCTTACTGAATGTTTGGCAGCTTGGATAGGAAGGATTCTTTGGTATTTTCTGCTAATACAAGGTTAAGGGATTTATATTGTCTTTTACTTGTCACCTTTGATTTCTGTCTTGATTTTATGTTCCTTTCCATAAATTCTTGTGTTTGAGTAATGCTTTTCTGGGTTAACTTGTTTGTTTCTCAATCAGTGTTCAGATTTTTCTGATTGATTGCGTACTGTTAACTATGTTGTACTCTTTTCCAATTTCGTATATTTATACCTTCAACTGAGATATTGAAGCCAACTTTAGCAGATCTAGTATTTCTTTGTCTTGCTACTGATAGTTTTATGTTAAGTTGTATAGAACAATTACATGAATCATGATCAAGTTATAATGATATAAACTTTGTACAACATTTTTATTCATGCTGCTGGCTTTAATATGATACTTCGTGAATGTTTTGTATAAACCTTTATGTTATACTTCTGCTCCAGAATTCTGTGAATGCACGCTATCAGACAATTCCGTATCCATGGCTAGTCTTTGGTGAAAAAGTAAAGGTTAATACCGTGTTTATACGTGACTCCACTGGTGTATCTGATTCCATACTGATCCTTCTTGGTGGTGCTATTAGTTGTGGGCTACAGGTAATTTATTTTATGTTTGAGAGATTTTCCTTCTACATGTACAATATTGATTTTCTAAGCCAATGGTCCACATTTTTCTAGGCTGGGCATTTGAAGATGCTGGGAGGTTACATTGATTTCTTCATGGATCCTAGTTTGGCAGAGTGCTATTTGAAGCTTAAGGAAGAACTTGATAAACTTCTTGAGAAGAAGGTGAGTTGGAAAGACAGTTACTTGACTAGGAAGTTTAATAATGTGTTCTCTGTTGACTGTAGATATATTCTTCCACCATAAAATTGCTATTGAATTATTACAAAAGGTATCCCTTGCACTTTTAGTTCTACCTGTGATACCTTGTTTATTGATAATTAGGATGCTTGCTCGTGTTGAAATCTCTTTGTTGATAGAAAGGCCTTCTTCTACAATGAATAAATTGTTAGATAGCATAACTTAAGTATTGAGATAAATTTTCTTGACATGATAATTTGTTTGGTCATATATTGGCACTTGTAGTTTACTTAGTTTACTCCATAACCCTCTCCATAGTGTAAGTGTACTTGGTTGTTTCTACCATGTGATGAATTCATTTTGCATTCCAATGAAATGAATACTATTTTCTTGAAGACAAGTTAGGTGAAGTGCAAAACTGTTAGGGGTAAAATGTATACAATTAAAACTTGAAAGATTAGAGAAGAAAAGATAAAAGGAAACCAGAAGAAACTGAAAGAGAGAATTTTATTGCTATTCTGTTCAGCTTGCTATTTCCCCAGCATATATAGTTGTTACAACAATTAATGATAAAAGATTACTTTAACTACTACGCTATTGCCTTTACATCAATTCGTTATTCCAAATGCCCAAACAACGTAGCATTACTAAAGTTGACTGAGCACAAACTCAATGATTCAACCTGAATAAAGAAGTAACAATATCCTGTCCTTTAGAAAACCTTGTCCGCAAGGTTAAGAGATCAGTATCACTATTGCAGTTAATAGAGAAGCTTCCAAGTGGCTTCTTTTGAAGAAGCTCCAGTCCACTGAACCAGAACTTGAGTAGCAGGCCTTACCATCCTCCTTTCTGATATAGCAATTGGAATCCTTTCCTCAAAGTGCAATTCAACAGAAGCATTGGAGAAGAGGCCACCGTTGAAGGAACATGCTTCTTCAACTGAGAAACATGGAAGACATCATGGATGAGAGCTCCCTGTAGAAATTCTAACCCGTAGGCCACCTTGTCAATTCTGTCGACTACTTTAAAAGGATCATAGAACAGTGGTTAAATCTTCTGATTAGTCCTCCTTGCTACTGAGACTTTGCTACAGGGCGAGTCACTGACCAAGTGCAGTGGTAATACTGACAAAGAGAGTTTCTACCAAGGAAAGCTCAATCCCAAGCTGCACAATTTAACAAAGACAAGTTCTCCAGTTTGATATTCTCTATCACCCTTGTTAACCTGCACTTGCATTCTCTTTTGAGCTCTTTGCAAGTGGAATTGCATGATCTACTGTTATGGATGGCAATCCCGACCCAGCCCGGCCCGACTTTGGCTCGGGTTGGCCGGGCTACGGACTGGGTCACACCGAAGGGAAGGTAAAAAACGTCGTTTTTGCAATTTTTTTAAAAAAAAGTATAGACTGGCAGGGCTGGCCTAGCCACCCTTGCCATGAGCCCGCCCGAGCCCAGCCTGGCCCATTGCCATCCCTATTTATTGTCTGTATTTTTGAATCCTTGGCAAATTAAGGTGCATGTATTGGGGGAGGATAATGACAGAGTACCTTAAAGTGAGGCATGTTGCAAGCTATGTGATATGTGGTATTGTACTAGCATTTAGCCAAAGGAACCCATTAACGTCATTTTGTAGTGTAGACATGAAGTCTCAAGAGTCCTGTCTAGATCCTCTTGACGACTTGTTTGGGGATGGTATGTAGAAGATATTTGGAGTCCTACATCTTGCAACTTATAGAATTCTTGCCTGAATGCACTTAGGAAAATAGGATCACGAGCATTGATGATTGATTTTAGCATGCCCTGTAACTTTAATACATTAGTGAGAAAAGCTTGAGGAGCCACCTTAGTTGTGTATGGGTGTTTCAAGGCCACAAATATAACATATTTACTGAACCTGCCAATCACCACCGAAATTACAGATTGTCCATTTGATTTGGCAAGCCATCTATGAGCCCATATTGTGTCTACCATTGCCTTGTAATTGGAAGAGGTTGAAGGAGATGGAAGTCTCATATTTGTTACATTGACAAGTTTCGCATTGCCTCACATGATTCACATCTTTTTGAGTGAGGCCAACACTCCAAAGCGCCTGCCATTAGGCTTCTCATGCATGATGGTCACCAACTTAGCTCTAAGCTCGTAATGAAATTCCACTACCGCTCTGCACTTCCATTTTAAGATGCCCTGCCGCCACTGCTAAGTATTTGATTGTAGAACTCCTTGAAACAGTTGAGATATAAGATTTTTGATGATAAAGTCCTCCCAACTGCACTTGTGAGAGTACTATTGTGAATAACTCCAAGCTAGGCACCCTTGAAAGAGAATCAGCTGCTATTCTTGTTTCCTTTCTTATAAGCTATCTCAAAGTCATATCCTAATAGCTTAGGTTGCCAAGCCTATTGAGATGGAGTGCTAATCCTTTGTTCAAGCAAGTATTTGAGGCTTTTGTGGTCTGTCCAGATAACAGATGGTCTCCCATTTAAAAAATGATGCCAATACTTCATTGCCATGACTACTGCCAGAAATTCCTTCTTATAATTATTCGGTACCTGGTGCTTGGATGGTAAGGATTTGCTCACATAAGCAAGAGGGTGATTGTCCTGCATTAAGACAGCTCCCAATCTCTCACCAGATGCAGCAGTTTAAATGTGGAGGCTTTGGGGTAATCAGGAAGGGCTAAGACAGGAGCCTAAGTCAAAGCTAGTTTGAGATCTTAGAAAGCCGTTTCAGCTCTCTTATTCCAGCAAAAAGCATCCTTTTTCAATAGTTCAGTAAGAGGTTTACACACCTCTTATATACTTAACAAGGCCTAAGAATCCTCTTAGCTTCTCGATGTTCTTAGGTGTAGGCCACTTCTGAACAGATTCCACTTTTTCTTGAATTTGTGGCAGCTCCCTGGATAGATATCAAATGGCTCAAGTACTCACTCTTGTTAGTTCCAAAGCTGCATTTACTAGTTTTGACCTTAAACTTATGCTGCTGAAGAACTCCAAAGCCAGTCTGAAGTTTAAGATGATCTGCAAAATAACAACTATATACAAGGATGTCATCAAAGAAAACCAAAATAATTCTCAAATATTGCTGGTATATATAATTCATTAGGGTTTGGGAAGTAAAGGAAGCATTAGCAAGACCAAAGGGCATTACCTGGAACTCATAATGCCCTCATGTGTTCTGAATGCTGTTTTTGGGATATCAGGACAGAACATTCTGATTTGATGGTATCTGGATTGTAAATCCAATTGTTAATGATGCATTGATTGCGCTCTTTGTAATCTTTAGAAAGCCCCCAAGTAATGTCTTTCTTCTTTACCAACTAAAGAAGAAGAGAAAGGACTACTGTTATGGTACATTACTCCTTGTTTAAGCAATTCCTGGACTCGTCGCTCTATAGATCTTTTTGAGCTCCAGCATATTCATAAAGTCAAATGTTAACAACTTCAGTACCCTCATTAAGCAGTATTTGATGGTCCTGACTTCTGTGAGGAGGTAATTGAGTGGGTTCTGCAAAAAGATCACTAAATACAGCTAGTAATCCACACAATTCAGATTGTACTTCCTGAAGCTGAGAATTGTCTATTGCTAGTTCTGGAAATGATGCTCCTGATAGAGGTGGAAATGATGCATGATGATGCATGAAGAAGATGATAGAAAGGACGTAGCAGAAACAAAAAAAGGAGACGACATAGTATAGGGAGTAGTTGTTAGTAGCTAAACGAATGTATAGGATAGCTCCAAGTGTTCAAATGTGATTGGATGAATAGTAACAGTTGTGTTCATCGTTGATGTAGCTATTGGTTGGAAGGAAGAGGGGAACAAATCAACTGTAATTGTTTGTCTCTCAATAATCACACCTCTCTCTCTTGTTCAGTTTCTTCTTCTCTCTATTCTGTTCTTTCTTTACTAAACTGAATCTCTAAAATCCCAAATTATATTACCAATAATTACTGGCATCAGCTCCATTGGATAATGTAGTTGCAGGATACAAACTTGGCTTTTAACCTAGGGTTTGGTAAGCAACTTCTCAAACTTCTTGCTGGTGATCAGCTTTGAATTTCGGATAGAACCTCCAGTCAATAACACACTGTCCATTTGAAGATAACATGGTTTTTCTATCAAAACTGCAAAGCACCTCATCTAAGATAGACAACCACTTCGCCCCTAAAACTATATGACACCCCCGAGGCAATACTAGAGCATCTTTAGCAAACTCAATTCCTTGGAGATTGCACTTGAATCCTTTGCACAATTTAGAACATGATAGATGAGAGCCACCTCCCACTGTCATCCTTAATATCTTGGACATCCTGCAGCTCATAGTTGCCTTTTCTGCATTAATGGTAAGTCCATAAATTTGTGGATATTTCCATTGTCTATGAGGATGTGAATGGGTTTTCCTCTATGCAAGCCTATAACTCTCATATGCCTAAAATCAACAGTTGTGACTCATGTCATTGCCTGTAAAGAAATCTTTGGTTGGTCTGTGGATGTAGGTTCCTGTTGAACCATGGAGCTCTCCCCATTCTCCTTCTGACTTTCTTTTCCCTTGTCATCTACAACAAACAAATTTTACTTTTTTTTTTTTTTTAATTTGTCGCCAGGGAAGAACTTCTCATCACACCAGAGGCAAATTCCCTTTGCCCTTTTATCCTCAAATTCTCTGCTACTTGGCTCTCCATGTTGCTTTTATATTGGTTTGTGTAGGTGCATTAGCTGGGCAGGCGGTAACCTAGTAGGACATTAGTTTTGGTAGGGATACTTGCTAAGTGAGTGGCAGTGGGAATAAAAGGTGTAATAGCTGTGGAAGGTGATGGTATGAGTGGTTTAGATGATTTTGGTTTCGAGAAGAATAGCATATAGCAGCTGTAGCTTACTTTTCTTAGCAAGAACATAAGCTTGCTGGATTGATTTTGGATTCAATAATTCCACAGGAAGTTCTATCTCAGGCCTCAATCCTTTAAGGAAAAACCCTATCAAATAAGATTTAGGAATTTGAGGTTATTGGAATACCTATCAAAGAGGGCATAATACTCTTTCGCTGAATTGATCTGCCTCAGCTCTTTGAAATCTCCAAGAGGATCCTTAAAAGCTTTCTCTCCAAATCATTGAATTAATGCTACAATGTAGTCACCCCAACTAGGATCTTCTATCATCAATCAATGCTCCAAGTACAGCACGTGCCATTCTAGGGTGATTCCCTCCAGATAAATAGTTGCTACTTTCACTTCTGAGTTCTGGAGGTGTTTTATGTATGGGGAAAAATTGCTCAGCCTTGTAAATCCAGCTTCAAACACTGCTACCATCGAACACACGGAATTCCATCTCGCTGAATATGTATTGGTGATCCTTGATCCAATTGGGTTCCTTCTGGCTCACTGGTCACAATTTCAGTCGTAGTGGATTAGGAGTTGCATCTGTAATTATTTATGGAAAAGTTTAAGTTCACTAACTTTGTTGCCTTGCTTAGCTTGAGCATCTTGCAACTTTTTAATTCTCCTACATCTCACTGCGAAACTCTTTCATCTGAGTTTGCAACAACTCTTCCATCTGTCTGAACTCTTGTTCCCAAGTACCTTCAGCCAGCCATCTCCATGTTCACCAATCTATCTGGTGAATACAATCAAAATCAACCAATATCAATGTGGGTAAAATGAAGAAATTGAAAATTTGGAAGGTTAGGGAAGAGAAGAGAAGAAGAAATCAGAAGAAACTTAGTGAGAACATTTTGTAATTGCGATTCTGTTCAGTTTGTTATTTCCCCAATACATATAACAACTAATGGTAAAGATTCTTTTAACTACTAGGCTATTGTCTTTACATCAATTTTTATTCCAAACACCTAAACGACGCAGTATTCCTGAAGTTGACCACTGAACCCAAAGTAAATGATTCAACCAAATCAAACATAAGAAAAATACTGCAGAATTGGGTTTCAAAATTAAGAGGTATGCTGCAGGCTTATGTATCAAAGAACAGTATGATATGTTGCATGCCATTCCTGCCAAAATTGTCTCTGTGCTTGAAGTCCTCTATTTGTGTGGATCCTATAGATGCGTTCAAAGCTTGCTTTATGTTTTTCCTTGGAGTTTGGTTGTTGAAAGAATCAGGAATAACAAGTATATATCCAAAGCTTCATTAGTACTGAATTTTTTAGCTATATTCCTGTCCAACACCTATCAACATATGTTTCGTAAAATTTTGTCTCTATCAACCTCTAATGTTTAGGACATTGCAATAGGAATTCTGACTTACTGGGGGGATTTTATATAGTATTCCATTCCTCAACCTTTTCCTTGAACTTGTACAAATTTTAAATCCTTATGCTTTTTCCTTGCATTTATTTGTCACTCAAGATAGATGAAGGCTGACTACAATGTGCTTTAGTCCACCTTTTATTGTCAAAGTATAAACTCTTTCCATTTAAATTACCACTTGGCACGTCCAACCTCAATACTCTATTATTGTTTATAGTTATAAAAATCAAAGAATTTGCTTAATTGGTCTTGACTGTTAAAAGGCCTTTCCATATTGCAGCTTCAAGATCCTACTCTTGATATTCACAATGAAGGAAAGTACCTCATACTTGCTGTTCAGGAGCTGGTATCAGGAGATCAATGTGAAGGTAGGTTTGTATTTGGACGTGAGAGCAGGAAGCCCAAGGAGCCTAGTGATAGCAGATTTACAAAAGATGGAACAAATCCGAAGAGCTTGCTACAGACACTTTTGATGAGAGCTGGGCACTCCCCTCCAAAATACAAAACAAAGCACCTGAAGACAAATGAGTTTCGAGCTCTGGTAGAATTCAAGGGAATGCAGTTTGTTGGGAAACCAAAGAAAAACAAGCAGCTTGCTGAGAGGGATGCTGCAATTGAGGCACTGGCCTGGTTGACTCATACGTCTAGAAATGATCAAAATGATCATGATGACTCCCATGTTGATGTGACAGACAACATGTTAAAACTTCTGGGGAAACGCCGAAGATCAAAACGCCCCTCTAGTTGATGATGCATTCTGTTTTACGGCCATCCTCTTAGAGTGCTGATTTGACAACTAATAGAGGAACTGGAACTTACTTAAAATTGTTATTTTACAGGTCCCTTCTTGAGTGAATGTGATACAGCCTGAAATTGAGTCATCTAACTACAGTTTCCTTTGCAAGGGAAGCTCAGGTGGAAATTTCTTGAACTGTAAAATTCTGAAAGAATGATAAATTTAAATAGGTCACGGGCTAAGCAGGCGATAACAGGAAACAGTGAATTCTCTTCATCCTGATTCGTGATAGGAATAGTTCCTTGTGGAGTTTAGCCTTTCCTCTCATTGCTATGCAAGTCAACACAGAGAGTTGTTTAAAGCAAGATTGGTGGAGGTGTGGCAATCCTGTATTTGCATTCTGCATGATAACTTCGAGGAAATGATCTTCAAGCTATGGACGACTCAATGCTTTAAAGCCTTGGTCCAACATCAACTTCTGCTTCTTATTGCACTGACCTCATTCAATCCTTTATGTGCCCTTTCTAATAGGCCATTAATTAGTATAGGTTTCTCACTTACATGTATTGTCATGCCCTTACAATTGTTAAGAAGAAAATGGATAAAATGTGTATAACCTTTGGTTGGTTATTTCTGCGTTCTTATGTAGAAGAAATGAATTGCAATGGCTCAGATGGGAATGCACATGTGTTGTACAGTTTTGCTGGACTATAAAGGTCACAATATCACTGCCATCTATAAATTTTGTCGTTGTGTTGTTTTGTTTCTGTTTAATTCAATATATTTCGCTTTGGAAGTTGCTTGTCTTCCTTAGCCAGGCTTGAGCAGAATAGCCGAGAGCAAAAAATATAGTCTTCCTCACTGAAATATGTTTGCTTGCAGTAATTGTAGCTTGTCGGGGAAATTGAAGATTGCATCTTTTGATGACCTTATAGAACCGAGGGCTACGCGGACAAATTTGTATAGATTTTCCCTCATGGGTTAGGTATTCCTCAAAACTTCATTGATACTATTCATATTCACAAACTCTCATGTTTATATCAATAACAACAATAGACAAATACGTAAACAAATAACTAGGCAAACAAAAATATAAATAAGTAAATAAGTAAATAAATAAACTAACAAGAAAAAATATAAATAAATATATATAAAAAACAAACAAGTAATTAAAAAAATAAAATAAAATAAATAAAATAACTAAAGGAACAATTGTAACAAATTAAAAGACACAATAATCAAAGTAAAAAATTCAAAAGACTTATGAAAAGAGAAAGACTTATTTATGTAAGGTTTTCTACCAGTATCTTAGTTTGCTAAAAAATTTTATTAAGGGTCAAGTTCCCAGTATATTGATCTTGATTAAATCCCGTTAATTCTTCTTAATTCCCCTTCTTCTTCTCTTATAATTCCTAAATATAATCTTCTCGGATTTTTTCACTAGAATGTCAGGATGTCTCTTTTGAACATGTCAAAACCACCCAAACCTTGTCTCTCATTTTACTGTCAATGCTAGTCATTCCCAACTTGTTTTTTACTGTTTCATTCCTGATCTTATCTCTTCTTGTAAGGTTACACATATAACAAATCATCTTCATCTCTGTCACTATTAACTTATAATTATACGCATATTTGATAGGCTAGAGTATGATCGACCTAATTGTTAAACGGTAGACCTTTTAACTTGAGTAATACCTTCTTTTCACATAAAACTCTTAAGGCGCTCCTCCTATTAGCCACCTTGATTTGATACGATAAATTATGTTTTCATCTATCTCGTTACTACTTTAGTAAATTAAAGATTTAGTGAATTTCATGTGCTCATGCTAATGTTTAAATCTAACACGTTGAAATATAATAAATAAAAATTAAATTTTATATGTTAAAACCTAAGCTGAATTATTCTTTTCTTAAGCTTGAATTTTTCTTTTCTTAAGCTTTAAAACGTTTATTCTTATGCAAAAATCATAAAATAAGTTGTTGTTTTCAAAATTATATTCTAGAAAACCTTTATCAAACAAAACATTGAATCAAATAAAGCCTTAACTTTTTTCTAGGATTTTACCATCTGGTTTAACCTTTGGCAATGAAATTATATATAATATTACCGAATTTATATATAATAAATAGAAAATTATGATTAAAAGACTAGTATATTACATAAGTAAGATACGAAAAAATTTATCTATTATCAATACATTCATAAATCATTATACTAGTTACAATTATTATCTATACATTCATATAACATTATATTAATACCATATATAATTATATTTATTGCAATTTAGCTAAAAAATAATTCCAATATAGTAAAAATGGAAATCAATATTAAATATTAATATCATATTCTTAAAAATCAAATTTAATATTATTGACAATGATTGTAAGTCTAAAAATAAATTTAGTTGACAACAATGTCACTTCAAAAATTTATAAAACTAAAAACAAAAAATTAATTTATATTACATAAATTTATACTTTTTATTAATCTCTTTTAAAATATATGAATTGACAATTTCATATGGTGTTACAAAACTCTATTTATTATATATAAATTATATACTATTTTATAGAAATCATATGTTACAAAAAATATACTATATATATATATTTGAAAAGAAATCGTGGCCAAAAGCTTTCTTTGGCGACGTTTCTAAGAAAACGTCGCAAAGGACAACAATTTGGCAACAATTTTATTAATTTGTCGTCAAAGATGTCATTTTACTGAAAGTTATTGTCAATTGTTTAACATTTGGCGACGTTTTCTGAAATTGTGCCAAATGTTCAACATTTTAAAAATAATATGAAAATGACATCGTTTGTTTAACAACAAACGACACCATTTTCGTTTCATTTTAAAAGAAAATAATGAAGCCTCCCTTTTCATTTTCATTTTCTTCATTTATTCCTCTGCATTTTTCTTCTTCCAGCGTTGTCTTCATCTTCTTCATTGCTTTGTTTTTGTCGCCGTCTTCGTTTAATCATTAGTTGAAGTAAGTAGTCCATCCTTTGCACTCTAGTTTTTTTTGGAAATGGTGGCATTGTTGTATTTGGGTGTCATTTTTTGCTAGGTTTTGTGTTCTCTCTGTGTGTGTAATGGTTTGGTTGATGGTGAAATGTGTGTTGTGATAATAATCAAGATGGTGAGATGGGTAATACGTCTTGAATGGGTCGATTGAAGTTAAATATAGATTATGAATCTTGTTTGAGTACTACCTATACTATGTTTCTATGAAAGTTCTATTAGAGTTCTTTTTTTACTTTTGTTTGAATTGTTTATGACAAATTAGCAGTATGTTATTGGATTTGAATGGAATGCATATTGTGTATATTATAACCATAAAATACTCACAAAAAATATATTGGGCCTTGTTAAGAAGATGGAGTCATGACTCTTCATGATTTCTTTTACAAGTTCTACATCAGAAAAAAGAATGGTGGTAACTTCACCAATGCATCATTGGTCCATATTCTTTGGCTAATTTTGTTAGGACGTGATAGGTATTTAGTGCCTTTATGTAAGAACGTCAAAGTCAGCCTGACTCATTTTTGGCCCAGGTTAGGCAGGCTATGAGAGGGCCACGGGCTAATCATGGGTGGGCGACGCGTCATCCCGGCCAGGCCCGTGGCCCACCCAATATTTCTTAAATGATGTCATTTTGAAAGGTTTTTATTTTAAAAAACAAAAGACAGGTCAGGCCGGGCCGACTCGCCCGTGGCCCGTCAGGCCATAGCTCGGGCTGAGGGCTGACCCATCCCAGCCCTCCGGGTTACGGGTCAAGCTGAGCCGGGCCGAGCAGAACCAAAGGCAGCCTGAACCCGGCCCAATCCATTGACATCCCTGCCCTTATGGAATTGCTTCTTAACGTGTTTGCTTGCTTATACTTATATAAGAGCTTGTTAATACACAAGCTTTAAAACTGATGCAATGGTAATGTTTCGATTAATAAATTTAGCCTTGTTAACAAATCATGACATATACTTTCGAGGAAGATTTAAGTTTAGGATGTTAAAAGTTCACTTTACATTAGTGTTTATTAACCAATTAATCTTTAAAATGGGATATCAATTCTTTGGCTATAAAAACAAACTTGAAATCAATATGTTTAAGGAGCATTTCTCCATAAATATGAAGATGTTAAAATGCTAACTTAAAACGTAAATTATGACCCTTAGTATACGAAGAATCTTAACTTTCACTACAATTATTATTCAATTCATTTTTCCCTTGTATATGTTTTACAATGGAACAATTAGCTCTCCACCAACCCCTCATCCTTTTTTCTTTTTGTCACTCATGTTAAACATATCTAAATTGTTAGTTATATTGAATAATAAACAATAATGTTATTTATTATCTTTTTGTTATTATTATCTGACTTTTTTTCTGCTTACTCTCTTTTAATTGGAGGGTCTTCTATTCTTTTTCTTAGTTATATTAAGTTTATAAGCCCCACTAACATCCGATTTATAACCCTTTGATGTTTTGAAAAATGATGTAATAGTATCATTTCTATTAATAGTTATATGTTCAGACTTGTTAACAAATATAGTAACGTTAGTGTACATATTGACATTGTATAAGTGTATTATATTACATAAGAAATCATCATTTTCTAGGCTCTGTTTTATGTTGAAAAGCATCGAAAATCATCCAGCTTCGTCGTTCGTCGTTCGTCGTCTTTGGTTGTTTGTCCGTCTAGGTAAATTGTCCAACGTTTATTTAGTTTTAATGTTCTACTTTAATAATTTGAGTATTTGTGTTTAAGTTTTGTGTGAATGCAACGAAGGTCTAGATTTTGAGTTGTTGTTTGGAATATTGTTAGAATCATTGTTAACTAGATGTATGAATTACATAAGTATTTACTATATGTGGACTCTCCCTAACCCTAACGCTACATCTCCTCAGTCCTTTGCTCATTTATTGTTTGTCGTTGCTCTCAAGTGTGTTATGCTCATCTCCTGCCACCGACACCGTCTCAGCCTTTGCAGTCTGCATAGGCTCACCCATCATATATGCACAGACGCACAAGTCACATAGTATGATTCAGGTATAACATTTAATGTTGCTCATTTTTATTATTATTAGCTTATGGTAGATGTTCATGTCTCTTATAGTCTAAGATACAAAGTCCTTCAATTGATGATTACAGAAGTTAACTTCTAAGCAACTTTCTTTATGAAATAAAAAGTTATTTGAAAAAAAGAAGAATGACTTGGACTACTTATTGACGTTCAATAAAATATAATGGTTGGACAAATAGAAGATAGAAGCCTATTATTATTATGTGGTTTATTCTACGAAAGAGATAAAGTTTTTGAAGTCTATTGATGCATCTAGTCTTATTAGAAACGTTGATACTCTGTTTTAGATATTTAATGGAGCTGTGAGTGAAGTTGGGTTAGAAAATATTCTTCAGTTCATTACTGACAATAATTCTGCTTATATAGTAGTTAGAAAAAAGATTGCAAAGTATATATAATTCTTTTTATTGGACTCTTTGTGCTACTTATTGTATTAACTTAATGCTGGAAAATATAAGAGATGCTAGATATTTTTCCATTATTGATGAGACTATAACAAAAAGGTGACCAAGTTTATCTACAATTGTGTATGGGACCTAAATTTAATGAGAAAGGATTTTACAAATGGTAGGAACTTGTGTCGTCCTACTATTGCAAGATTTGCAACTAATTTCTTATTACTTTAGTGTTTTATTCTAATGGAGAAGGAGTTGGGGCAAATTTTTACAAATGATAAGTCTCAGCATGCTAAGTCTAATGTTGGATTAGAAGTTTCTAGAATTATACTCAAGGATAATAAATTTTGGTCCCATTATTAATTTGTCATCCGAGTTTATAAGCCTTTGGTGAGGGTACTTTGTCTAGCGAATAGTGATGAAAAGATAACAATGAGTTATTTTTTTATTTTAGAGATGGCAAAGGATGCAATCAAGACCAATATGAAAATAAGAAAATTAGGTCTTCTTTGTACACATCTTATCTTGCAGTTATCAATAAGGGATGGAAAAAATAACTTATACTCTTTGTTGTTTGTAGTTGGGGTATTTTTTAATCTTAGTGTCTATTTTAGACCAAGTTTTATAAAGAAAGTTGAAGTTAATAGGAAAATGTTATTAACTATTATAACTATTATCGATCATGAGATGATGTAAGATCTCTTAAGTTCATAAATGGAGATTTATAAAGATGTTTCTTGTGATTTTTGGAGGCATATTGCTATTTGTCAAAGAAACAAGATTAATTTCTATATATATCTTTCACTTTTGCTGCTTGTTAAAATTTAATCATTATTTTACTTTGTTTATAATGTTACTTTTTTTGTCTTGCAATTGTTTGGTGGGATCAATTCAAAACCGGTGTTTTGAAATTGAAAAGAGTTATAATTCAAATTCTGAGTAATTGTGTGAGTGCGACAGAGCGTGAAAGGAATTGAAACACATTTGAATTCATTAATTCTAAGAAAAGGAATAGATTAGAACATAGAAGATATATTGAATAACTTGGTCTTTATCCACTGCAATTTAAAGTTTCATGAAGGTATGCTATCATTATTTATAAGTTCAATATATTTTTTTGTAATTTCTTAATAATTTAATTTTATTTATTTACCAAGACTCTTGATAGAATTAGTAGTTCTGTAAATCTAATTTGCTTTAACCATATCAATCTTTTAACATATTAGATTTATGAGAAACCAAGTTTGATAGATGAAGGTGATTTAGAAGATAATATTAGATAGAAAAATATTGACATGTCATTTGGTGCAATAAATTTGAATGATAGTGATAATATAGCTTCTCTCAATGATGAGAATTTTATACCAAATAAGAGCTAAGATCCATGCGATTTCAGTGAATATTCGATTGACTGAAATTTTAGGTTTTCATTTCATTTCTTCTTTTAAGTTCACTAATATTTAATCTATATGTTAAATTCTATATATGCAATATAAATATAATTGTAAATATTTTTGTTTCAGGTTTTATTTCTAATTAGTTTTTTCGGCACGAACTCTTATTGTAATACTTAAAGAGTCATGTATCTTTATTATTCTTTTATTTGATGTAATTATTATTTATTATATGATAAAATTATAACATTTTATATACTTTGTATTCTCTTTATATAGTTTTATATTTGTATGATGATTAAATGATATTTTTCATACTAATTGTGGGTATTGTTTATATGTGAAACGTGTGAAATGTAATATTAATGAAAATAAAGAAATTGTTGTTATTTCAAATTTCTATTGTTATGATTTTTAAGACAAATTTAATGTAAAATTATCAATAATAAAGTACAATATATTGGTAGATTATTTTATAATTTTAAAAATTTTAAGAATTATTTTATAATTTTAAAAAAATTATCCGAAATAATACTAATATTAACAAATACTAGTACAATATTGTACCAAAATGAAATCCAATGCCGATACAGGTACGATGGTCGTAACATTACGTTGGACTTCATGCAACGAAACATTGAATCAAATGGAGTGTTCTACTTGTTTTAAAGCTTAACATACATTAGGAAGTCATTTATTTTTCCAATTACATACTTAAATTTTAATTTGATGAAATTTAATTTTTATGTCTTATTTCTGTAATTAATTCTTAAATTTTAATTCAATAATAATTTCTTTTTTAACTTTAATTTTCCTTTCCAAACAAAAACTTCAAGTTTCGAAAATTATGCTTAAAAACCTTGGTTACTTAGAGTGGAAAACACTGGTCATGGAGCATAGGACATAAAAGATCACAGTAATTCTTCATTTGATACTGATTAATTGATGTTCCATTACTCTGATTAAAGTAAAAATCAAAGTTTACTAGAAGCATTCAACGACTTCTTTTTTTTTTTTTCCATGCATGATAACATTTCATTCCACATAAAGTTGCAAGATTTTTACGCCCTATAAATATGTGCGGAATTCTCCCCTCCTTACTTTCAAATTCAATCAGGTAATCAGAAACTCCTTCCATCAACTTCTGGACAAGAGTCCTCTCCCAGAGAAATCAAATAGCAAGTAGGATTATCTAATGAAGAGAAAGAGCCGCCGACAATCGCCTTTGCGCTTGACCTGTCCTCCAAAATCGTCGGCTAGGAAACCAAACGCAGGCGACAAGAAACCAACCTTCTCACCTACATTTTCCGGTTGTTTAGGTCAGAAATCGATGAACTCCATCTCCGATCTGAAGGATCTTGTCTCTTCTGGCTTCCACGATCTCAAGTCCAATCTCATCGATCGCTC
>JANIIA010000005.1:15627037-15638798 GCA_027478495.1 Erythroxylum alaternifolium | reverse complement strand
AATTGTACTGTGTATTTGAAAGTGGGCCCCAGTGGCTAATAAGAGAAAAGTGAGTTTTATTTCTCTGTTGCATATTTCACTTTCAGTTTTAAATAACAAATTGGTTGTGAAAAGAAAAAGTGATCACATATAAATGAAGTGTAAAGAGTTTACAAAAAAAAATTTTATACCGAGTTTTAAAGTGTTAAGTGATGTGACACGTCACCCTCGCGGGGCACGGACTCAGGTATCACTGTCGATATTGGGTTCGGGTTCAGCGGGAGTGGGGTGTTACATGTTTGGTTAACACTAATGAAATTAGTTGCAATCTTCCTAAGTAAGATAGAGCCTTACATTTTCAATTACCAATCCTTAATCTGGTAGAGCATCATAAACACCTGAAAATGATTATAGGACAATCTTCTTATTGAAATTAACACTCCCAAATATTTCATTTGAAGTAATGTAATAGGAACACTAGTGATTCTTGCTAATTCATTGCTCAAGTGCTTACAATACTTGGAAAGGACTGTTAAGCTTTTCTCCATAAGAAGCTACCAAAGTTCTTTAAGGAATCCATCATAAGTTTAACAGATAAGCTATTACCATAATAGAAGAGGATAACTTCTACTGCAAATGATAAGTTAGATATTTTTTGTAAAGAACATTTCCAATGATATTTGAAACCACACTCTTTACTGATTCTCTTTTCCAACAGCTTGTTTAAGACTTCCATTGCTATGTAAATAGGTAAGGGGATAAAGGGTCCCTTTGCCTCACCCTTTTGCTCCCTGAATGATAGGAGTCATTTCTCCATTTACCATGACACAAAGTGAAGTGTAGTCACACAAGCTTGGATATAAGAAATAAAAAGTTATAGAAATCCCTTAAACTTGAGCACCTAAAGAAAAAATCCCCATTCCAGAGTATCAAAGGCCTTATGAACATCTAACTTTATATCACAATTCCTTCTTGAACCCTTTCAATGATAATGTTTGAATAGGTCCTATGCTATTAAAATATTATCTTATATATAGCTTTCTTTAATAAATGTTGCTTGAGGAGAGCTTTTCAATTCAAGTAATACTTCCTTTGAGTCTCTCAAAAAAAATTCTAGAGACTGTTTTGTAGTTCAACAAGAGATGGGCCTGCAGTCCCTAAGTGAAGAGGGACAATACACACTAAAGTTTTGTTATAAGCTTTTAACATTCTAGGGCTAATGAAGAATTTAGAGATAGCTTCATTCACATCATTACTTATCAAGTGCTAGGCTTTACGGAAGAAAAAAACCATTGAATCCATCAATGCTAAGAGCTTTGTGAGGATTAATACTGAACACTGATTTAGAAATCTCCTCATAAGTGATGTGGTTATAAAGTAATTGACATTGCTAGGGGGATAAAGACTTAAGAGACATTTTACTTAAGTCATCTAATGCTTGTACTAAGTTGCTTCTAGTTCCCATTATGTTGACAAAGTAATCTCTAGGATAAGAAGTTATTTCTGATCAATAATCATAGCTCTAGTCCCATCCTATAGTATGGAGATAGTGTTCATGTTTCTTCTCACTAATAAGCTCCTGTAAAACAATTTGGGTTGGAATCTCTCTCCTTCGTCCATGTTACCCGTAACTTTTGCTTAATAATTGAATTGTGAATCATAAAAGATGTCATATATACTTTTAAGGATTCCTTCTCTAAGGATATTCCTAGTTTATCTTTTGGGTTCAGATGCAATTCTTTTTATCTTGTAAGAAGTGTCACGTTGGTCTTTACTTATTCATTATAAAGTTTGGAATAGATTATAACTACATTTTCTTAAGCTCTTGTTGGATAGCTTTCATCTTTTTTAGAGCTGGAAGGATTTTTATCCTTTAAATTAGGGAGTGTAGGCCTCTTATAATAGTCTCATTAAACCTACTTTGGAAGCTAAGTAGTTAAAAAACTTCAATGGGGTAATTCTAGATTTTGTTTTAGTTATATTTAATACTACAATTGGGCTATGGCTAGAGCTCAGATATTCATGGAAGCAAAGATATTTAGGAATTTTAGTAAGTAATTTTGGTTAATTAATGATATATCAAGCATTTTGTGAATTAGCCAATATCCTTCTTGATTGTTACTCTAAGTAAGATGATAACCTCTCAAGTTTAGGTTTGCTATGTTAATTGTTGAGAGGTAAGAAATGAGACCTTTATAGGGATAAGGCTTGCATTGTCTTCCTTCAAATTCAGAAACTAGTAAAGTACAATTGAAATCCCATAGAATGATCCAAAGTCCCTTTACTAATAGAATAAAATCTCTGAGCTCCTTCCATATACTCTCTCATTGGAATGAATGATTAAAGGCATAGATAAAGCTAATCCATATGAATCCCAGGCTAACACTTTCGACTTATAAATGGATGCCTTACATGGAGCTCTGTATGTTTAATACCTTGGTCATGTTTGGACAAAAAGCCATCACAATTCCACCTAAATGATGATAGGGGTGATTAGTGATCACTTTCTAATTATTTGGAAACCAAACTCTAGTCCATGCCTCCTTACTTAGTTTGGTTTCTAATAACCCAAAGATCATAAGATTAGTAGTTTTAATAAAGTCAGCATTCAAAACTTGTTTTTTTGAAGTTATTCGTACCCCTAGTGTTCTAAGCTAAGATTGTCATAGAACTAGGAGCTAGATGATTTCTTTTTTTCCTTACAACCAGACCTCCTCTCTATTGTTCTAAAATTCTCAACTGGGCTAGTAGGGTCACTAGTTTGAGGTTCAAGGGGCGTTGATAGTGGTACCTAGGTTTAGACTTGGGACTTTTTAAAAGGATTTTGAACATATACCATAATTTATATTGAGGCTTCTAGTATCATTTGAGCTTCCTCAATTGCATTTAGGGAGGGTTTCACATTTTGAATTAGAGAAATTCTTGATTTGTAATTTCCTTAAGAGCTTCTTGAACTAAGTTAGAAATTGATCTACTCTTCATACACGTATTTGGAGGTTTTGTGTTATCATCATCCATATCTATTGGAGCTCCTACTAGTTCCTCATAGTTACCTATTTTAAATAGTTTGCATATTGTTTGTCATTTGTTTCCAAGCACAACCAACGTAGGCCTCCACTAGTAAGAAACACGTATACTGTCCTCCGTAAGCTTATCTTCATCTCCAAAGCATAGTAAAGGAATCTCCTCTAGCAGTTGTTAGGTGATGTCTATATTGATGGAGATCCTACATATCCCACTCACTTTTTATCAAGGTTACCTTGTCCATACATACTAGTTTGCCAATAAAACTAGCTAGAAGACTCATCCCATCTTTTAACTAGTATTCCAATGGAATTTGGCAGAAATTAACCCAAACAAGGATCTACTTCTACTGAATCTCATCCAGTTTAATCCCAGGCTTCAACATTTTGAGTAAGATAGGGAGATTGTTCATATACCAAGAACTCATTTCTATAACTTCATTAGCTTGTATTCTTGCTAGTTAATTTGAAGAGGAAAAAATGTTCCTTATTAAGTAAGACATATAAGAGGATTTTTCCACTATTTCATTGCCCATTGTTTGACTAAAGGAAAAGTCAGTCACTACCTAAATAAAAAACCAACCATCATCGATGACCATGAGTCTTCCCCTTTCTTAAGTGTTTCTAGTGAGGGTGAGACTATATATCACAACTCCCTTTATTGAGGTAAGTGGATGACAATGTAGCACAAAAAAGGAGTTATCACTAAGAATAGACTTCCATGTGCTCGATAGACATGGATTGGATTTGGAGCTCTCACCAACTTCTAAGGACAAAGCCAAGGGTGGTTCACTCTAAGGAAGAATTTTGGAGGGTAACCGATGGAATTCCTATGGGAACTCTGCTTAATGTCTGGAGGACTCCCCATAGAAGCCATGTAGAGGGTGGTGATTGGTGAAGGATAAGAGTGCTCGTGTTTCAAAAAGTTATTACTAAAAATGATAATTTTGAAGGAGGGAAAATAGAAAAAGACCAAAATACCCTTAATAGAAGCGTAATTGAGAAAGTTTCTGGATAATGAAGGAAAGATAGGTGTCAAGGCAATCAAAAGACAACAAGAAGAAAATAATGAAGAGGAGGGAAAAATATACGAGAGTAGCTCTAAAGACAAAAGGAAAGACCAGTTAGCAAGCGTTAGTCTAAGTTTCAATCATTCTCTTCTCTCTTTACATACCTTCTTTATCTAATTTACTAAGCTATAATTATATTGAAATGTTTAAAAATTATAATTGATTAAAATTGATTTACTCAAATTAAAACAACCAAAATTGAAATAATTATATAAAGGGTTAATTACCAAAAAAAAGCTCAAAATTTTTTCAATTATAGCCCAAACTTTAGAAAATAGTAATAAAATGCTCATACTTTTAATTTTTTAAATTCTAGCCTAAACTTCAAAAAGTAGTAATAAAATGCTCAAATTTTCAAAGTTTTTCAAATTTAGCCCGACGTTGGTATTTCTGTTAAGTTTGTTGATGTGACTCGCCACATGTTTTAGAAACCTTAACTATTAATACATGCCAATCAAAATTAACACAATAAATGAAGATTAACGAAACAACATCGTTCAATTACATAATTAAAACGATATCGTTGTTTAAAATTGACCTAAATCAGATTATATAGCCCCGACGAGCTTACGCTTTGATTTTAGTTTTTAGTTTGTTCTCTCGACGCCCTTACCTTTCAATTTTCAGATTACACAGCCCCGACACCCTCACACTAAGGGCATCAGGAGAACAAACTAAAAAGAAAGAGATTACTGATGTAGTACGTTGTAATGTAAGAGTAGTTTGGGGAGTTGAAAAACAAACAAAAAAAAGGATTGAGGGTATCCGAAGAACAACAGATAACGTCAGGCTAGAATTGAAGAAAATTAAAAGTTTGAGTATTTTATTGCTACTTTTTAATGTTTGGGCTAGAATTGAAAACAATAAACATTTGGGCATTTTATTGTTACTTGTTAAAGTTTGGACTATAATTGAAAAATTAACAAAAGTTTGAGCTTTTTTCGATAATTAATCCTTATATAAATGTCACCTTTTTTTGTTTCAAAATAGAACTTCTAGTTAATTCCTTTGAAATTTTGAGCACACAAGTTGAATCATTAATGTTTTTTTTAGATATCTCATTCGAATCCTTCACTTGGTTAATCTTTTATCTTTTTCTTAGCTAATACTTTGTTCTTTTTAAATTAGATTATCCAAAATCCCTTTGGTTTCAAATCTTCATCCTTACTTTTTACTAGATAGTAACAACTGCCTTTATGCCCTTATACTTCAAAAATCCTAGTTTTCTCAATCTTAAAAAGATTCGATATATTTTGAAAAAAAGTTCTCAAATTTTTAAAAACCCTAAGTTTGAACACGTTGTAACACTTTATTGTCTTCTTATAGGAATTAATGGACACTAAGTTATCAACATAACATTTATACTCAATTTTTGTTTCTATTTATGTTTGCATATTGATGTATCTTCAAAATAGATTTTTTTAAATTTTAGTTTACATGTCCATCCATTATCTGCCATGCAAATTTTTTTATAGAAGTTGGTTGATTGTTTCATTTTTTTGATCCTTTTGAGTCTATTTTTAAGTCATTTACAGTTTAAAAATGGTTCTAAATTTTGGTTGACTAGATTGTCAGTGCTATGGCAAGTAATATTTGGTTTATGGTCTATAACCGACATTTACTAATGTATATTAATGGGATACAGTTGCAACAGTGAATTATTAATCATAGCTTATGAGGTATGTGAAATATCTTATCTTTAAAAAAGTAGTTTAAATTATAATAAGAGCAATAATTTTAAGACATGGTGCAAGAGAAGTCAAAATTTATAGGAGATAGTTCCTTATATTATAACGACTACAAGGAAAATATGTGCAATACGAATTGCTTTCTCAAGGATAATAATAACATGAGCTTCAGATAGCAAAATTGTCATGTCGATTTGGATGGACCGTGTCAGCCTACACCATGCCATCATTTGAACAATACTTTTCACAATGAATACATATTTGAAAAGGCATAAACACGAGTGAACAATTGTTTTCTTAATAGGTGCAAATATGTGCTAAAATGTTCAAAGTTTAATATGGTCAAATTCTTTTACATCACTTTAAAATTGTATTTCATCATAAACTCCATCAAATGTCCAAGTTATGTAATTACATAAGACTTAAAATGTAAAGACAAAAACACATAACTACACTTGATGTTAACGTCAAGTGCGGGTTGAATCTTATAGCCCGTATAACTTGCTAGCTATTCCAGTTGGTATAAAGCTAAAGAGTAACGTTGATGCCATCGTCGAAAAGGTTCAAGAAAAATGACAGTTCCTGATGCTCTTGCGGCTATACAATATGGTTGTAGACTTTGAATCTTCAGGTGGTGGCCAGAGACATGGATTTTCGAACGAATACTTCCCTTCAACTCACTGGTTCAAAACCCAGAATTGGGAGCCCCACTCCTGCTCTTCTGTCTTAATCTTTTGCGTGTATAAATTTGCTATAGTTGCATGCATACTATAGAACTCATAGTTCAAATTGTGGTTCAACATGCAGTAGTTTTGATAGAACCCGGATCATTTTTAGGTGGTTTGCAAAACGGTTTCTGCATCCAGCTAATGTTTTTGTTATGACTACATATTTCTCGGGGATGAAGATTTAGGGGTTGAGAATTTTGATCCGAAAAGGTAAAGCCATGGACTTGTTGAAATTGCTTAAAGTCAATTTGTTTGTCTCCTCCCTTATAGAACATACCCTTTTTCATTTTTACAGGGATTAAGAAAGTCTCCCAGGTTACGATTTCGAGCAACAGTTGCCAATTTTGTTGAGATCCAAGAAAAAGAAGCTTCAACCGTGGGGCTGTGACTATGGGGGATTAAGAAAGTTTCTCATTGAAGTTCTTGAAGAAATATACCAACCCTAGTTGTTTCTAAAAACCAGGGTAGAAGCAAATGGGTTTCTAAGGGGAAAGAATTAGAAAATGTAATCCGCGAGGAAAGGAAATTAGGTTTTATGTTATAAATTTTAATAAAATAATTAACCAGTAGTTAGATAATTTTAAAATTTCAGAGTAATATTATAAATTTGAAATAAGTTTGGGATTTTTTTATAATTTAACATTTACTTTAAAATATTTTATATGCGAGACTATCTTAACAAATTAATAAAGATTAGTGTAATCTTTTAAAATCCTTACTTATATTTGTGTGAATTTTCGCTTTCTAAGTATTATTTACAACATGCATACTTGTTTATAAGTAATTTAATGTGATTTTTATGGGATTGTAAAAACATAATAATTTAATTTGAAAAATGATCCAAACATATGAATGAGTAAATACATTATAATGATATAAATTGTAAATAAAATCTTACTATATTGTTGTTTTAAAATATAAATTAATTTTAAGTTAAAGATTATTAATGATCTCTCATAAATATTAATTTAATCAAATGTTTTATATTTCTTAAATATAATTTGAATAGGTTTTAACTCTTCAGCATTAATATTAAAGTTTTAGTTTTTAATAATAATAATGTTCTCTATTCAATCCAAAGTCAATTTCAAAAGCAAATAAGATTAACCTTCAAAGTTTAGACTAAGACATAATGTTATGATTATTGTATGGTATATTAGTCAATATCAGATACTATTTCAGATAATTTTTTAAAATTATAAAATAGTCTTTGAATTTTTTTAAATTAGAAAATAGTCCCTCAATATATTATATTGTAAATTTTATAATTTTACATCAACTATGTTTCCAAAAATCATAATACTTAAAATTTGAAATAAAAAATATATTTATTTTTATCAATATTACTTTTCACATATTTCACTTATAAATAATAAACACAATTAACATAAAAATTTTAATCATTATATAAATATAAAATTAAGGATAATACAAAGTACTTAAATGTTACAATTTCATCAAAACATAAAAAAAGAATAATAAATATTCATAGCTCTCTAAGTATCACAATTTATAGAAAGAGTTTGTACCTAGGAAACAACTAACTATAAGTGAAACTTGAAACAAAAAACATTTACAATTGTATTTATATTGCATATATATATAATTTAACATATACATAAAATATAAATGAAAAGTTTTTTGAAAGAATAAATATTTGTATTAACACAAGCTAAGCTTGACAAAATAAACATCTCAATAGCATGAGTCTTTAATTACAACTCAACAACAGAGAAAAATTAGACGCAGATTCCAGGCATCCACAACTTCTGGTATGTTAAGAAAACATTAGTGAAAAACGCACAAGTATGGAATGCATAAATGAAAAACTAGGGGTCTTCATTACCAATGTCCCAGGTCATCATATATTCCAGTGTCTCCTCATGCTTGTATTGAGATTATGATGCTCTTCTTTGGCTAGAAGGAGCTCTCTTATTCAGAGCACAATGGTGGCAGCTAATTGTTGCGTGTCCATCACCTTGCCCGTATATAGCCTTCTATTTTTTTCCTTCCAGATTGAATAAATTGAATAACATAAAGTTGTTTTGAGAGCTACTCCATCTTGCCTTATCTTAATTATTATGCTGGTAGTCCATTGTAATAAGCTTTCCCATTCATCATGGGAATAAAATACCTGCAGTATGTTTTTAATTTTATGCCAAATAACATGTGAGAACCTACATTGGAAGAATAAGTAGTTTTGAGTTTAACGTTTCATTCCATATAAGCTGTAACTGGTGTCAAGATTTATGGCACTTCCTAGGACTGGCCCTGGGCAAGGGAGGAAGGGCACCTACCTAGGGCCCACTCTCATGAAGAACAAAATAAGCAACAAAAAGAGCCCATATTTTGTTTTTTATAAAGCTCTTGACCCTCATAAAGAGCAACAAAAAGGCCCCTATTTTGCCTCTTTTGTTCTTTATGAGGGTTCATTCTTGGCCTTTATAAAGAACAAAAAGAGGCAAAATAGGGTCATTTTTTACTTTGCCCAGGGCCTATAAAATGGATGGAATGACCCGACACTTCCATACCATCTAGATCTCATTTTGAGCCTATCTTTCATCCCGAGCCAACATATGCATGTTGCCTTAAGGGATAAGGCATTCTACCAGATTAGTTCAAACCAAATTACTCCATATTGTGTCACCTTGAAAAGCTTGTAGCATGATCTGTTAGTAAAATCCTTAGAGTAGGTATTTATCTAGATAATTTTGTCCTCTATGCCAACTGAAGAAAAGATAGAAAGAATGTTATTCAAGTTAGCATCCCTCAAAAATTGCAATCCCAATTTCCATTAAGAATTATTGAGTTAAATCTTGCTTGAATAGGAATTCTGATTATCAAATGTCTAAGATCATTCATTTTGATTAAGGGACTCAACTAACTCTAGCTATTAAACCAAAACCGCGTTGATTCTCCATTTTCGATTATTTTCTTCATTAAGTGGTATGTTTGGTGTGTCAATCTCAAAATTTGCTTAAAACTCTATGAGTTTTCTCTAGTTTGATCTAATTTCCAGAATCTTTTCTTCTTTATATAGGACTTGCTAATCCATTTAGACCATAGGGTCTCTTTATCTTTAAATATCCTCCACATCCTCTTTGTGAGCATAACTTTCTACATAGACCTAAGCGATCTAATCCCTAAACCCCCCTCCTTTGAGAGACACAATTCATCCCATTTCACCTTAGCCCCTCTTGAGTTTCCAATTTTCTCAGCCAAAATTATAAATGAAATTAAAAGAAAAGGAGAAACGAAAACATGTAACTTCATTCAATCGAATATTTTCTCAAACCACATTAACCTTAATTCTCATTTCATACAAAATCTTTATCATTAAAAGGAGTCTCATCATCACCATCATTCAAATTCAATGCAATAAATGACATGCCAAACTTTCCCATAAGAGATTATCTTTCAAGTTACTCTTTTCTATCAAACCCGATTCTTTAGAAACTCAATCCACTAAAAGATTGATATAGTCAAGGCAAATTGAATCTAAATAACTAATTATTATATTAAGAGTCTTAGTAAACAAATAATTTAAATTATTAAGAAATTATATTCAATTTAATAAGGATAAACATACCCTGAAGCTTTAAATTGTATTGAACAAAGACCAAGTTGTTTAATCTTTTGTATTCCAATATATTCCTTCTCTTAGAATGGATGAATTCAAATGTGTTCGAATTCCTTTCATACCCTGTTGCACTCACACATTAACTTAGAATTCGAATTATAAACTTTTTTAATTATAGAACATCATTTTCAAATTGGTCACACCAAACAACTATAAGATATCAAAAGTGACATTATAAATAAAACAAAGTAATGATTAATTTTCAACAAGTAAAAAAAGTGAAAAATATTATCTAGATTACGTTTATCTCTTTAATGAATAGTAATAGGCATCCCAAAATCACCAAAAGCATCTTTATAAATCTCAATTTGTAAGCTTAAGAGTTCTTGCATCATCTAATGGGCAACAATAGTTGTAATAGTTAATAATATTCCTATATTAACTTCAGCTTTCTTTATAAAACTTAGTCTAAAATAGAAACTAGGATTAAAACATACTCTAACTATAAGAAACATAGAGGAAAGTTTAATTTCCCTTCTCTTTTTAATAGCTGTAAGATAAGGTATGTACAAAAAAGACTTATTTTTAATTGGCCTTGACTACTTCCTTCGCCCTCTCCGTATCGTAAAAATAACTTATTGTTTCTTTCTCATCATTACCAGCCAGATGAAGTACCCTTACTAAAGGCTCACAAACTTGAAAGACAAATTTACGTTGGGACCAACTTTCACTATGTTTAAGTATAATTCTAGATACCTCTAATCCAACATTAGACCTAGCATGCTGAGATACAACCTACTTGCCACTTGTAAAATATTTGCCTAAACTCTTTCTTCATTTGAATAAAATACCGAAGTAATAAGAAATTAGCTGCAAATCATATGATAGTAGGATGACACAAATTCCTACCATTTGTCAAATCCTTTCTCATTAAATTCAAGACTCATACACGATTGTTAGATGAACTGGCTACCTTTTTTACTTTCTGTATAGCCTCATTAATAACAATAAAATATCTAGCATCTCTTATATTTTCCAACATTAGGTTAATGCAATTTGAAACACAAAGAGTTCAATAAAAAGAATTATACCTGCTTTGCAATATTCTTCAAGCTACTTTATAAGTAGAATCATTGTCAGTAATGAATTGAACAATATTTTTTGGCCCAAATTTATTCATAACTTTATCAAATATCTAAAATAGAGTATCAACATTCCTAACAAGGCCATATGTATCAATAAAATTCAAAAACATTATCCCTTTTGTAGAATAAACTAAAAAATTAATAATAAGTTCCTATCTTCTATTTGTACAACCATCACACATGATTAACACCCCAAAGTAGCCTAATTCATTCTTCTTTCATCCAAATAACTTCTGATTTCATAAACAGAGCTACTTAGAAGTTTAAATTTGTAGTCATTAATTGAAAGAGCTTTATATCCTGGACTATAAGAGGTAATAACATCTATCATAAGCTGATAATAATAAGACAAAACATCGTTGAATGCTATACTTGAATTATACCATCATCTAGCCATTGTCATGCCCTTATTATGAGTTGGTTCTTGATAAGTGTGATTTGCATCATGTTTTAGGGTTTAATTTGTTATGCATTAAGTGTTAATTTGAGTGTTTAGTGTGTGTTTAGGTTAAAATTGTGTTAGTTTATGTGTTTAAGTGTTTTTATGG
>JANIIA010000005.1:15613849-15626937 GCA_027478495.1 Erythroxylum alaternifolium | reverse complement strand
AATCAATTGAAAAAGAAAGACTAATGCTAGGGAAAAAATAGAGGATTGCCGAAAATAGAAATAAGCTAATAGGTTTGCTGGGATGCCAGGCTTTTGATATGTTAGATGTTGAAGAGAGCTTTTTCTGCTTCAAAACTTCTATTTATAGCCAACGATGATAAGTGTCCTACTGCAATTCAACTCCAATTCAACTTCAATTCTACTACTTTCTTCTTCGTTGGACACTGGAATTTGATGGGTCAGAGTCAATGAATTTCTTCTGAACCTCAAACCATGGGCTCTCTTTAGACTTCAAATTTTCGACCCAAACCAGTAAAAATAGGCCAAATCTATTTTTCGGTATAAACACATACCATAATTGGTCAAATCAGAAATACTTCAAAAAGTAACTTAAAGTGAAAGGGAATGTATATGGTCGCACTTAATTATGATTCCATTTCATAGCCTAAGGTCTAAGGTCTAAGGTTTCTGGACTAATACAAACGTGTTGCTTTATCTTTTGTTAATCTTCTCTTTAGACTCTGAAGGAATTCCAACTTAAGATTTTAATCTAAATAAATGACATCTTAATGACCACCTGATCAATCATCATCTCAGGGACTATATTTTTATCTATATGACTATATATAAGCACTTTTAGTATTTGTATGATGAGATCACCATATCAACATTCTAATGTTTTCTGACCCGCTAGTAAAATGACATATAAAACTTTATGTAAATAATACATAAAGATAAGCAGTGAATAATTACTTTAATATTAGAAAAATAATAAACGAAAATCAGGATATAAAAGTGAATTAAAATACATAAGAACTTAATCAAGCAATGAATAACATAAAGAGGGCGTCTATACTTATCAACGAACTCAATAGTATTGAGCGCGCATAGTCGGTAGTACACATAAACAAAACTCCAAAATACAACGAAAATGAAACCATCAATTAACAATAATTCTATTAAGCAGATGAGAGTGAATGTTAAAGCCTTTGAGGAGTAGAATGGGCCTGAGATTACTTGGAACCAGGTGAAGTGCGCGGAGTCCTAGTGATCTTGAGAGACTTTATCGTGAAATTCACTTGCTGAGAACCTTAAAACACGAAAACATCATGAAGTTTTACACTTCCTGGGTTGATATAACCAACGTGAATAGCAACTTTGTCACCGGTATGTTCACTTCTGGTACTCTCAAGCAGCAGGCAATTATAATAGTAAATTCCCCTTTTTTTTAAAAAAAAAATTTCTAGTTTGCTGAATTGGATAATTCAAAATTTTGAAGCTAATAGATTTGTTGATACACAAGAACAGGGTAAAAGACTGGAGACTGAATATTTGAGCTGTGAAATATTGGTGTAGACCAATGTTATGAATTCTGTACCGATGTTGGTATAGGATTTGATTCTGATACGACACTGTATCAGTACCGGTTAATGTTGGGTATCATTTCAAATAATTTTTACAAAATAGTCCTTAAATTTTTTAAAAATTACAAAATAATCTTTCAATATATTTTATTGTATAATTTATAATTTTACATCAACTCTGCTTCTAAAAATTATAATAATAGAAATTTAAAATGATAACAATTTATTTATTTTTATTAATTTTATTTTCACATTTTTTACATATAAATAATGACCAAAATTAATATGAAAAACATCATTTATTCATTATATAAATATAAAATTAAAAACAATACAAAGTATTTAAAATATTATAATTTCACGATATAATAAACATATCAAAACTTCAAATAAAACGAATAATAAATATTCATGACTCTCTAACAACTACAATTTACAATAAGAGTTCATGTCTAAGAACTGACTAAAAGTAAAACCTAAAATAAAATATTTACAATTATATTGCATATATAGAATTTACATATACATCAACTATAAGTGAAATTAAAAAAAAGGAAAAACAAAAACTTGAAACTTTATTCAATCAAATACCTACTCAAATTACATTGACCCCAATTCTTATTTGGTACAAAATCTTTTTCATCACCATCATTCAAAATCATTGCATCAATTGACAAATTAATACTTTCCCACCAAGATTATCTTCCAAATCACTCTCATCTATCATACTCGATTCCTCAAAAACCTACCAATTTGTTAAATGATCGATATAATTAAGACAAATTCGATCTACAGCACTACTTGTTCTATTAAGAGCCATAGTAAATAATAAAATTAAATTATCAAAAAGTTATAAGAAATTATATCTAACTTAATAATGAAAATAACATACCTTTCCCAAAGCTTTATATTGTATCAAACAAAGACTAAGTGATTTAATCTTTGGTGCTTCAATCTATTCCTTTTCTTGAAATTGTTGAATTTAAATGTTTTCCAATTCCTTTCACACTTTGCACTCATACATTGACTTAGAATTCGAATTAAAAATCTTTGTAATTTTAGAACACCAAGTTTAAATTGGTCCCACCAAACAACTGTAAGATAACATAAGTAACATTATAAACAAATACAGTGATGATTAATTACAAGTAACAAAAGTGAAATATATATATATCTAGATTAAATTTGTCTATTTGACGAATAGCAACTGGCATCTCAAAATCACTATAAGCATCCTTATAAATCTCCGTTTGTGAGCTTTGTAGATCTTACATCTTGTCATAGGCAACAACTGTTATAATAGTTAATAACAATCTCTTATTAACTCCAGTTTTCTTTGTAAAACTTGGTCTGAAATAGACACTATGATTCAGAAATGCCCTAACTGTAAAAAATGGAAAGTAATGTTGTCTTTCTCATCTCTCATTGGTCATTACAAGATAAGGTGTGTACAAAGAAGACCTATTTTTCAAATTGGCCTTGATTACTTCCTTCGCCCTCTCTACGACATCACAAAAATAACTCATTGTTGCCTTCTCATCACTATCTCCTAGACAAAGTATCCTTACCAAAGACTCACAAACTTGGATAACAAATTGACATTGAGACCAAAAATTTCATTATCTTCAAGTATAATTTTATAAACCTCCAATCCAACATCAGACCTAGTATGCTGAGATACAACCCACTTATTACTTGTAAACATTTGTCTCAACTCTTTCTTTATCATAATAAAATACTGAATAATAAGAAATTTGTTGCAAATCTTGTAATAGTAGGACAATACAAATTCTTACCATTTGTGAAATCCTTTCTCATTAAATTTAAGATCCATATACGATTGTAGATAAAATTGGTCATCTTTTTTACTTTCTACATAGTCTCGTAAATAATAGAAAAATACCTAGTATCCTTATATTTTCCAACATTAAGACAATGCAATGCGTAGCATAAGAAGTCCAATAAAAGGAATTATATTTGCTTTACAATCTTCTTCCAATCGTTTTATAGGCTGAATCATTGTCAGTAATAAATTGAACAATATTTTTGGCCGATCTTCATTCACGACTTCATCAAATGTTTTAAATAGAGTATCAACATTTCTAGCAAGACCAAACGCATCAATAGACTTCAAAAATATTGTCCCCTTTGTAAAATAAACCAGAAAATTAATAATAGGTTCTAGTCTTCTATTTTTTCAACCATCACACATGATTGAACACTCAAAAGTAACCCAAGTTATTCTTCTTTCATCCAAATAATTTTTAATTTCATAAATATAACTACTTAAAAATTTACCTTATAGTCATCAATTGAAGGAGTTTTGTGTCCTAGACCATAAGAGAATAACATTTACCATAGGATGATAATAACAAGACTGGTAAGCATTGAAAATACCACCACTTCGCCATTGTCATATCTACATTATGAGCTGCTTCACATTGTAAGGTACTACAAATTGAAGGCTGAGCTTCAGGAGTTGTTAATAGTGCAAAAATTAGACATCTGTCTTTTTCTTTTCTTAACATCATGTGTAACATTCCCTTCTCGTTAGATAGGAATACTATTACCTTCATCATTCTCATTATCATCCTGAATACTAATAAAAGAACTTCCACTACTAATTTTGTTATTTAATCTTTTCTTCGTATCTTTCTCATGTTAACACTTTTCAAACAAAGTCTTCATTTGTCATTTCACATTATGACTAACTATTTGACAAGGCTTTACAACACTTTTAACCTCAGTTAAATGCTTCTTTAATCTAATGATTCCTCCACCTTTCAAATGATTGTTATAAAACAAATTAATGGTATGATTCTTCATTCCGGAAACTAATCCAGCATGAGCCCAAGCTAGATCATTGAATCTTCCTTAAATGGTTGAATTATTAGGAGTACCTGAACTTTCTTCCATTTATCTGTAAAAATAAATGAAGACATGTGTCAAAATTAAATTAATGAATTCACATACTATTTTGTACTATATATTTAACTATCCATAAGATAAGATGATAAATATGTATTTGCTGCTCATAAGATAAGATTAATATTTGTAATTTTATTTCCTGATAGCAATAAGCGCTATAAAAATGCAAACATTTAATTTTCTTAACTTAATTACATAAATTAAATGATTTAACTATATATTAAATCTTATATTTAAATGACTAATCATATGTTAGATACTTACAAACAATAATTAGTAAATTATATGTCTTATGATAATAACATACCTTTCCTGAAGCTTTAAATTGTATCTAACAAAAACCAAGTCATTCAACGTCTTATGCTCCAATCTATTCCTTTTTTTGAGTGGATAAATTCAAATATGCTTCAGTTTCGTTCATAGCTTGTTGCACTCACACATTGACTTAAAATTTGAATTGCAAACCTTTTCAATTGTGGAATACCATTTCTGAATTGATCCCACCAAAAAACTATAAGTTATAAGATAATAAAAGTGGCATTATAATCAAAATAAAGTGATAATTAATTTTCAACAAATAATAAAAAGAAATAACTAATACCTAGAGAAAGTTCTCCTCTTTGTCAAATAGCAATTGGTATTTTAAAATCATCATAAGACAACTTATAAAGCTCCATTCGTGAGCTTAAAAGATCTTGCATCGCATCAATGTTAACAATTGTTGTAATAATTAAAAGCATTCCTCTATTAACTTCAGCTTGCTTACTATGATCCAGTCTAAAATAAACACTAGGATTCAAAAATGCACAAAATGTCGCGGTTTCTATTTTTTGACGTTTTATTCATAACACGTAGTAAAAAGTGTCCAAAATTTGAGAAGTTTTCATAGAACGTCGTGAAAAATTCATCACGAAAAAGTTTTACAATTCGTGACGTTTTACTAATGAAACGTTGCATATTGTGTTAATTTTTTGTATTATTATAATGGGTCATTATATTAACAATGACACTCTATTCAAATGAATCGTAAGGTAAAAGTAATTTTCAGTTTTTATTTTATTATTTGTCCTTTGATTATGTTATAATTGGTATTTGATTATGTTTTTAAATAGCATATTTATTTATCTTCTAGCGTTGATCATAAGTTAGAGGTTAATAAATCTATTGGTCAACTACTTCATGGACTGGAACATGAATAATGCTACAGTCAACAAAGTTAAGATTAAATTATCTGTAGGAATCTTACTAATAGAATAGAGGTTCTCCCATATACATTGTCTTGTGCATATAATAAATTTCATTATAAAAGATTGCTTAGAGATAGTTAAAGAAGGGTTTAAAGCAATCCAAAATTTCATAAAGTATTAAAGTGTGACATCTAAACAAGTTTAAAAATTCAAAGAAATTACAAGATAATTACATATTTCATATACTAAAAAGTTAGTTTTGGATTGTCCAATAAGATGAAATTCCATATTTAAGATGTTAGAGTAAGTGATTAAGTACTATTAGGTGAAGATAATGAGATTTTCAATAAATTATTTTATCGATTGAAGAAAAACGTGAATTGGTAAAACCAATTTGTAAGAAGTTGGTGTTGTTTCATAATGTTACTATATTGTTGGTGTTGTTTCATAATGTTACTATATTGTTCTTTGGAGCAAAGTATCTAACTTCACACATTTATTTTATTAACATGTATGACGTCAAATTGAAATTTTTTGAGTAGATCTTTAATTTCTTATGATTTGTTACACATTTGGCATAATTTGTTTTAAATTATCCAACTTCACACATTAATATGATTTGTTTAACGATTATTAATAAAACATACGCAAAGAGTCAGATTATAATAGTTCAATATTAGCTTAATCTTTTGTTGATACATCTTCATCGAACAAAGTCAAAAGTTTAGATTTTTGTTTTAAGGAATTCGTAAAGAAAAATAGGACTATAATTTCTTATTAGGATGGTTAGAAGTAGATATTATAACCACCATTGAGGAACACTTTGATATATTATCATAGTGGAAGTCAAACGAAGCTTAATGCCTAATTATACAAGTAACTCATTAGACTTCTTAATAATTCTAGTATCGACAGTTACTATTGAGTCTACTTTTGGCACTAGTTATCTGATAGTGATTCCTTATCGTAATAAATTTCATCTTAAAACTGTAAAAATCTAAATGTACATCCAATGTTAGTTACTAAAAATATTCAAGATAAACTCTATACTTTATAGTATGTTAGTTTTTTACTTTTATAATTTCAATGATTATCTATCATATTATTTTATATTTTCTTTTCCTATAATGAAACAGGCATAAAGAATGTGAATACAATAGAGACCACTCATCCAATTTTATTTTTTAAAAAAATATCTCATGATGAATGTATATATATTTATCAAATTTCATGTATTCATTTAAAATTGTATAATTAGGAAATAATTTATATAATGATTTTTTATATATAGATGAAATAGTATGAATTTATGTCATCTTAACTGAAGCAATTTATCTTTTTTTCTTCTCTTGCTGGAATAATTAGTTGATATTTATGTTATAATTTATCTTACACACTTTACTTGGTATGTTTTCTTTTTGGTTTACTTTGTTGCTTACAAAAGATTTGAGTTGCCATTAAATCTTATAAGTTGTCTTACCTCTAGCTGAGGCATTTTTTGTTTGCACTTACTCGAATTGATCTTCTTGATTAACAAAACTTAATTTGGGCTCTATTCATTGTTGGTTTACGGCCTATAACCAATCGATTAGTTGTAGTTTAGTGACAAAATAATTTGAAGGCATTCTTTATCTTATACATACTTAGATGTATATGATAAAGTTTGTGAGATAAATGTAGATTGCAAATGAAATTATGTTGAGATTATAATTATGAGATTTATATTACATTTATGTATTATCTCAAAATTGTTTCTTGTTATTACTCTATTAAGACTGGACATTAATAGAACATAAAAAGACTAACAGCACACATTATTTTTTTCCTTATGAAGGAAGTAATCAATCTAATAGAATAAAATATGGAAACACTTAAAAAAATGTGTGGGTGCTTGTTAGAGAACAAGTTCACTGAACTAATCCCATATGATAAATTCATTTGAAATATTACTTACATGTCCATGAAAAATTCTCATTGTGATGATTGTATAAGTGATCATTTGACTTGAGATCTCCAAAGTTACCTTGTATGGGGATTTTTATGTTTTGATACTACTTATGACCTGTTTTAGTCAAGGATAGCTTAGTCAGTAGTCATTAGATATAACATAAACTATATGGATGTAATTGAGTAATCAAGATAGGATTAATCACCCTAAAGTAATTAAAGAGAATGTTTCATTGTTCTTTAGTATTATTGGTTCAAGAAATCCTTGTCCAAGGTAGAATGACATTTTATGAATAGTTTACAAATGTCATTAATCAAATCAATAGCTAATGGTGGAGAAGCAATAGGATTGGACTTAAAATAGAGTAGACATTAATTCCATACTCTATGTCTAACCAGAACAATGTATGATGAAAAGATTTAATTATACAAAAAAATCACGCATGAAAAGGTTAGGCTTTACTTTGACATTCTTAAATATTTAGGTTGTCGTAATGTGTTGTTAGATGTCAATCTTGATCTATGAATATAAATTGTTTAATTAGAGAATTGAAGACATATTAAAGGAGTTTAATTTATCTAATCCTAATATGATTTGGGGTTATAATTTTTATCCATTGCCAACATATTTGGAAATCTAATGGGTCACACATAAAGAATGAGTTAAAGAGAGAAAAAATATTTTAATCAAGTTGGATTTGATTGTAAAGTTTGAGAAACTTTATAATTAAATATATGATATTTAATAAATAAGGATCAATAAGAGATATTAGATCTTATTTGGACATAATTGGAATTTAATTAGAATTATTTATAATGCTAATTAAAGTTTAATTAAATTTAAAATTTAATTTCAATTAAATTACTCGAATGTCTAAAATCTATTATAAATAAGCTTAAGCTCTAATGGAGCTAACATTCATTACAATTTGTAATAGTTGTAGAGTTCTCTTAACTTGTTATGTAGATACCATTAGAGGTCGATCACTTGTGTAGCTACGGTGGTTCAGATGAGCTAGAGTCGAAAATAGATTGAGGGATATGACAAGAAAAATATCAAGCTTCAGAATAAGATATGAATTAAGATTCATACTTTATTATTATTTATGTATTAATCATTTTATAAAATCTAAAGTGATTATAGTTTTTAGAAAATCAAATTACAAAAAAGTTTTGTAATTATTTCATAACGTGAAATCAAATCCTAGCTCGAGTTCCTATTAGTAGTATTAGAGCAGATTTTATTTCTATAATTGGATTAAAGATTGTTTCATTGTTATTGATCTTGAGCTTTGAAATTGCAATATAATCTCTAAAAATTCGATTTAGATCTGATTAATTTTATTCTGAAAAGTTCATATTAAAAGCTTTGAAAGCCTTCATTCGATTTAGAATTGAATTACTAATACGATTGATGTAAAATTAGTATTATGAATTATTAAACTTCCAATAAAATATGAAACACAGAATTTGGAAACTTAAAAGACCCAAAATACAGAATAAGAATCTGGAAAATTCATGAAGAATAGAATTATTCTGGAATTCTGAAATAAGGTTTGGTAGTTAGCAATACTATGCATGTGATGCTTATGGATGTTTCTGGAGAAGAACAATTTGGTTTGGTCTTTGTATTATGTTTTCTAGTTATTATGATGGTTGTGGGCAGGAGCGATAAGGCGACGCTGTGATTAAGGGAGGAGCTATCACTGGTGACTGGACACGCTGCAGATAGATTGGTTGGCAGTTGGTCGTTGGAAGGCGCCTGACTGAGCAAGGAGACGCGTTTCCTTGTTGTGGACTGGCCGGTGGTGGCTTCAATAGAAGCGGCGACTAATACGGTGGCACAAGTGGATAGGTGGTAGGGAGCTGCGACCTATAACGAAGAAGACGCTGGTAAGTCGCAGGAGAAAACCACCGCCAACAGAAAAGAACGCGATGACGAATGGTAACGCAAGCTAACGGCAACATAAATTCCTGTGCGGCGGCAACAACTTGGTTTCTAGGGTTTCAACTTGAATTTTAGGGCTTCTTGATGAAGAAGTGTGTTTGGCCTTCGGCTAAGGGTTATTCTAGGTTAAAAATAAGAGATCCCTTAAACTAGAACAGACTTGTTTGACAACAAGGTTAGCGGAATCTTAAGTTGGAATAAAGGTTGATTGATAATTAGGATAGTGTGTTTTAGGGTTAGAACAAACTTGTTTGAGTTTAGGATTAATGTAATCTTAATAAATTTTATACCAAATATAAATTTTTCTTAATATGATGAAGATTAATAATTAGATTGATTCCTAATTAATTTTGAAAAATAGTTTCTAAAATTAGAATTAATTAGATTGAAATTAATTAATTAGACTCTTTAAATTAAGAAAAGTGTTTTCTCAAGTAATTAAGAAAGATGTTTCTTAATTAAGTTTATCTATTTTAATTTGATTGAGATAAATTAAAATATTTGTTTAGAGAATTATGATTCTATTTATGTCAAAATTGTTTTTTATTTATGAATAATATGTTTCTTGATTTATTAAAAAATATAATTTTTTGATTAAAATTTGAAAGTTGTTTTCATTTATTAATTGAGAAAAATGAACTTTCTTTAATTTTTTAAAAGTAGTTTTCTAATTTATTAAGGAACTATTTTCTAATTAATTATGAAATTAATTTCTAAATAAATAATATTAATTAATTAAATTTAAAAGTGTTTTATTTAATTTTAAAACTATATTCCTTTTAATATTAGAAAATAGCTTTTTGATTTAGGAAAAATAATTTCTAATGAGAATAGAAATTGTAATTTCTAACAAGATTAAAAATAGTTTTCTAATTAGATTAGAATGTGCTACTTATATACTTTTGAATTTTTTAAAATTATAATAAATAAAAAGAATAATTTATTGAAAATTGTTTTCAATTAAATTTTATTAAAGGAGTCAAGATAATTGTAAATAGTTTTTAATTGGATTTGAAAATTGTTTTCAAATCAAATTAAATATCTATATAGAATATGAATTAAATATATTTTAGAATCAATGGATTTAATTTAATTTAATTTTTCTAAATAGTTGGAAATATTATTTTAGATTGTGAAGAACAATAACTAGAATCAAAGAAGCTTAATGTTTTATGCACATAATTTGATTATGAATAAATAATTTGCATATGAAATTAATTAATTAGACTCTTTAAGATTAAGAGAAGTGTTTTCTTATGTAATTAAGAAAGGTGTTTCTTAATTAAATTTATCTTTTTCAATTTGAATGAGATAAATTAAAATATTTGTTTAGAAAATTATTCTTCTATTTATGTCGAAATTGTTTCTTTATTTATGAATAATAAGTTTCCATCTCTAAATAAATAATATAAATTAATTAAATTTAAAAGTTTTTTATTTAATTTTGAAACTAGATTCCTTTTAATATTAGAAATAGATTTTTGATTAAAGGCAAATAATTTCTAATGAGAATAGAAATTGTAATTTCTAATAAGATTAAAAATAGTTTCTAATTAGATTAGAATGTGCTACTTATATAATTTTGAAATTTTTTTTTTAAAATTATAATCAATAAAAGCATAATTTATTGAAAATTGTTTTCAATTAAAATTTGTTAAAGGAGTCAAGATAATTGGAAATAGTTTTTAATTGGATTTGAAAATTGTTTTCAAATCAAATTAAATTTCTATTTAGAATATGAATTAAATATATTTTGGAATCAATGGATTTAATTTAATTTAATTTTTCTAAAGAGTTGGAAATATTATTTTAGTTTATGAAGATCAATAACTAGAATCAAAGAAGCATGATGTTTTATTACTTGCATGTTTTATGTATGTAACATTATTACATGTAATTTTGTGTTTGATGAAACGAACAAAATTAAATCCCTTGTTAAAACTTTAAGTACACGTTGTGAACGTGATTGTCGTCTTCCATTATTTTAAGAATAAATCAAATTTCTGTTTATTGTTAGGCATGTTGAGCAAAATCAAGGTCGTTTTAACTCGAATATCTTTCATCTTATAATAATAGGCCCTATTTAAATAAATTTGAGTTATTTGGATGAGAAAATTTATGATCACATGAATTTAGAGACAAGATTAGGAATAACATATAAGTTATATTTTAGGAAGAGTTGTCACCTAATGAATCTAAAAGTCACATGAAATATGACTGATAAAGTTGTTATCTACCTAATTTAAGTTTAGTTGGTTTGTGAGTAAAATCGAGATTAACTAAATTTGAATGAGATCCTAGCCTATTTGAAAGATTAGAGTAATCTTTTCGAATCGTAGTAAGGGATATTATTTTGAATAAAATAGTGGGAGTAAACAAATACTTGATTAAAGTCCTAATCTCATTTAATAGTTATGACATATAATCAATTACTTGCTTGTCTTACATTTATTTTTGTTCTAAGTGAAATTTACTTTGTTTAGTTAGTTGATACTAAGTTAGTGGACTAAATCTCTTAGACAAAGGTTACCTTTGAGAAGAGTTCTTAAAGTTTGATAAGAAAAGGTATATGTCCATTATGCTATTTCATTATTAACCCTTGTTGAGATTTTGGTGTTAAAGTTTTAGATATAGGTCAAAATCATATGGATGACAAAATATATTGACATTTTGAGTTTATTAATGTCTCATAAACTTTAATGACAATATGTATAATTTATGTTAATACTATGATAGCAAGATGCAAGAGGTTGTATAAAGTAGAGCTTAAAGGTATAATATCTTGATGGAGTTGTTCCACTCAATTTAGCCTACTAGAAGCATAAACATGGACATCAGTTAAAGGCTATGCTATGGTATGATAATAGTTGTCATAAGAAGAAATGATAGCATGACTTTTCTTGCCTATACGAAATATGATAGAGATCATATATATTTCTTATTCATGTTTACAAGTATTTGATACTAAATTTAGATTCAACATTATTATGGTGTTTAAGGCATGACAAGAAATAAGTTAAAGAATAACCAAATCAACCTTTAGTGAAAAGATGATGATGGTATTGTATTGTTAAATTACTAATGACTTTATATAATATAGTTATATGTATTAAAAGAAATATTAATTTAAATATTTTAAGTAGTTTAAATCTAAGTAGAAATTAAGCATTAAGAATGTTGAAGCACTTCGATGGGATCAATGTGGTGAGTTTTAACTTTTTTAGTTATCTGTAAGGAATGAGATTCTTTAATGAATAACTCCACAACTAAATTCATAAGTGTTGGACCCCGTTTTCGGAGCCCAACATCGGACTTGGGATCGTGGAGCTTGAGCATGGAGGAGGGCTTAGAAGTTGGAGATTTGAAAGAAAAATCATTTGGAACCAAAGGCGGGCTTCGCCGCGGCAAATTTATACGGGAAATTCCCTTGAACCCTTTGGGAATTTTACGCCGTAGTGGACATATTGAACTTTGCTGTCGCAAACTTGAAGTTTTATTTTCGCCGCGGTAACCTCTTGGTCTCGTCGCGGCGAACATATGTGAGTAAACCTCACTGAACTTTCAGGTGCATTACGCCATGGCGAAAACCCCTGTAGACTAAACCCTCAACCCAAGATGTCCTATATTTGTAACATCTCCTCACTTATGGAAAAGGGTAAATTGGTCTTTTTGAATGGGTTAGCATAAGTGGAAGTGTTTCTGACATATACATGC
>JANIIA010000005.1:15583585-15613749 GCA_027478495.1 Erythroxylum alaternifolium | reverse complement strand
GATGACAAATTCACATATACAAACACCCAAGCAACCAGAGAAATGGAACAATGTCGGAGGCAGCAACATTGTTCGACATTGTTTAGCAAATAACCAAAACTTACCAGTGGAAGAAGAGACCCTGCGTTCCTCCGACAGTGGCCCAGCGTGCGACAGAGAAACGTTGAGAGAAAGCCAAGCGTGACAGAGAGGAGTGAATCTGGAAGATGCGAATGAGGGCGTACAAGAGAGAAAGAATCACGAAATATCATAGGGGAGGGGTAGGAGCATCTGTCTTTGTTCCGGAGACAGGGACAGAGTGTTTTGTCCTTCAATTTTCGAAGGGACAAAATTTTTTGTTCCTGTCCTCTGGAGACAGGGGACAAAAACGCAGGGACATCAACCAAACAACCAAGTGGCACAGGATTATTTTGTTTTGTCAACTGTCCCCACTCACAGGGACAGTAACCATACACGGGATAATGGCCGCCAAACAATTATCTTTCCTTAAGATTGCCTTTATCTTCAACTTCCACAGTAAGAAATTGCTCCTGTTGAATTTTTCAATGTCGTACTTTGCCGCCATTACTTCTATCACAACTGTTTTATGAATGGTGCCTTTGATAGGGTGAATAATATTCTAATTTATCTTTTGATGTGGAGGATCCACTTTTGGTGGCAACCACAAAGCATACAATAAGCAGATATACACACCCAAAGTTGGCGCTGATACCACTTATTAAGAGCAATTAGGAATTTGACAGAGCTAGGTCTCAACTAAAACCAAACTAAAAATATTGAAGATAAATAGACACATAGATTTTACGTGAAAAATCTCAAAATCAGGGTAAAAATCATGGGCAAGAATAATAGAATTTTACTATAGAAAAAATAGAAAATTACAAACTAGACTGACAGAATATACAAAATATTTTGTCTCATTTTTTTCTCTCTTTTCTCCTTCACTCTCGTTTCTTTTCTCTACCAATGAGATAATATGCTCTCTTCATATCCTGCCTATTTATAATTAGGAGAAGTGTGAGATGGCTAGTCATTTAGCGAACTATCCTTTGACTTTTTTTTGTTTATTTCAACTTTAATAAGCGCTGAAAACGGTGCCTCCCATTTTTTACAAAGACTTATAGTTTGCGGTTGGACAGACGATTTGTTAGTGGAGCGTGGTGTTATGGCAATGGCTGTAGGTGATGGTGCGACTCGCAAGCGCAATGGGTGGCAATAAGGATAGAGAGTAGAGAGAACAAAGATGAAGTTGGGGCTGAATAGAGAGGAGAGAGACAACATATGTGAGAGGGTCTGTGTGAATAGGTTTATTTTGTTTGGGTTGTTTTTTCAAATAAGTCCTTAAAAATTTTCAACTTCATATTACCCGATAACGATAAGGTATGATATACAAATATAATCTGGTGCCTGAGTTAAATATGATTTATCATTTATGCGTACGGTATGAGGATCGCTTGCAATACACAATCCCAACTGAAAGCTTTCTATTTTCTTTTAAAACTAAATTTTAAAATTAACTATTTAATTATTATTTTATCATTTTATACACTAATTAATAACTTATAATATATTAAAAATTATTAATAAGATCATAATAATTTTCTAACTTTTTCTTAAAATTAATTAATTTTTTAATCACCACAATAAAGTTTTTTAAAAAAAAAAAGAAAAAAAAGCATTGTAATAGCTAATAATACATGTTTTAATTAGCGCGTGAGGAGTGTCAAACAAGAGGCGAGCGAGAGGCACAGGCGCGCACATAATCCTATTTCCTTATCCGAATTGGACATTGATGATTGAACTCAACAACATCAAACAATCATATCCCCGTCTCCCAATCGGAGATTGAACTCAACAGTAGCACACAGACACACAGAGATTGAGAAAATAGTGAAATGGTTGCCGCCCCAGGTTCATTGAAGCGAACATTTTCATATTCTTCCCCGTTTAACCGCTCTACTCGATCTTCTGTTTCTTCCAAGGTAAAACACGATTTTGGAATTTCGTGGATTTCTTTTCTCCTTTTCGTTGTTCTCCTTCAACTGAGACGGTTGTATAATTATTTATCATGCGATTCGTAGGTATAGTTTCTTATGTTGAATGAGGTTTTCTGACCCTCCTTATAACTCGTATACTATGGATGATTATTTATAGTTCAAGAAGTTTATATATTTAGTATCTGAATATGTGGTAGGCTTTCACTAGTTTTACTTGAATGTGCAATAGTCAGTTTCTGCATTTGTTATACAGATCGACTGTCTTCATGAACAGCCCTCAACCGCCGTATATTCACTTGGTTTAACAAATAGACCTCTGCCATTCCCAGTGTCAGTTCCAAACTTGTATAATAGAGTGTATCTGGTCTCACACATGACACCACTATATGCAACCTTGAATAGCCCAAAAGGGTTTGGTCCACCCCCAAAGAAATCCAAAAAGAAAAGGAAATCAAAGAAAGAGTTCGATGATGAGGAGGAAGAAGAAGATAATGAACAAGATGGTGGTGTAATTCCAGAGGTAGTGACCAACAGGATGATGAGCAGGATGGCATTCTCAGTGGGAATTCCTCTGTTTATTGGACTTATCTTCTTCCCATTCTTTTACTATCTCAAGGTTGTATTGAAGATTGATGTGCCAACATGGGTTCCTTTCATAGTTTCCTTCTTCTTCTTTGGAACTGCATTACTGGGTGTGAGTTATGGTATTGTATCCTCCAGTTGGGATCCTATGAGAGAAGGGTCACTTTTGGGTTGGAATGAGGCTCAAAAGAACTGGCCTGTTTTTTGGCAGTCGCTTTGGGGTAGGTCTGGCAAGAAGTAGGCTTTGCCTATGATTCTCTTTTCTTTTTCTTGTTGGAACAATTATACTGGCAGACTTGATCGTAATAATAGATCTATACTTAGCCACTTGCGTTCATCTCTCCATCTCAAAACTACGAAGGATGGAATTGTTTCCGGCTCCATTGAAGAAGGGATTGTTATGCATTCGCGTCTAACTTGAATCACACAATCTTAGATTGTAATTGGACTACACGAGGTACAAGGAACCAGCACTGTTGGGCTTGTAATTTGTCTTTTGATGGACTTTGGCCTCTGGTGCCCAGATAGAATTTGCTTCATAATATGTGGCAATGATTAAGGTTCTAAATTGTTAACAAGGTTTCGAAAACTCACAATGAAACTGTAATAACCAAAATTTTGCTGTTTTATTGTTTTAATTTTCTATCGGTTCATCCATTTTTAATGTAAATTAACCAAAATGCAATATATACAATGGCAAAACTGATTTTTTTTTACTGTTAAAGTCAATGTCATGAATATTATACAGATATCAATATCAATTTTAGTTTTAGTTTTAGTACGGTAGTATCATTATCGATCAATATCAAGTATTATTTTGAATTATTTTTAAAATTTTAAAATGATCTTTATATCATATAATTTTTAATTACCAAGCCACTGAAGCAATTAGTTAAAGCCACCAAAAACTAGTTGATTTGATCTCCCATTCAGGTCCTAACCCCTTTCATTTCATGCTACCAGAACTAGAAGCAATTAATGAGGACATCAAAAGTAGCTTTATCTTATTTCCCTTGGAAGTTACAACATCGTTTTTTATTTGTATGTTTATAAATAAATAATTATTAGTATTATTAATTTTTATTATAAGTAAATAAAAGGATAAAAGACATGATTTTGAAACTTTAGAAAAACACCATAATCTTTAAGGTTCTAATTTTTTATTTTCCAAAAAATCTCCTCTGTTATACTTTAGTTTAAAATTAATAATGATATCAATATTATATATGGGCAAATCAAATGTCATTAATATACTAATTAAACTTGATCCAAACTACTAATTTAAGATAATTCTTTCGTCAACCAATATTCTACCCATAGTTGAATTGTGGTCTACTTAGATGATATTGTTGTCTGTAGCAATAACTTAGAGGAGTATGGTGGTGCCATTGTGTCTGAATCAATAGTTGTCATTTATCGTCCTTAAATTGAGGACGCTTAGTTTAGTTTAAGTTTAAAAGTAGAGTTAGATCCTTGTAGAAATAGCATTTGATTTGTCCTCTTACGGTGTTCATGTCACGTGTGCTTAATTGTTATCTTTTAATTGAAACCTAAAAGAGGGGCATTTCTATTTCAAATAATGTGGTAAACGAAGTCAGGGAAGAAGCACTAGAAACCAGTTAAACAAGAAGCAGTAAAGCAAAAGTATGGAATCAAGAAGTTGGGAAGTAAATCCGTAACTGAAGACGGTAAGCACATGAAAGCAACATTGATTTCAAGTTATGCGAGGGTAGAACTAATCATGTAGCTTTACTTGTTAGTTTGGTTAATCCAATATTTTAAATTATGAATTGTGAATTATATTATAGTTGTAAACAATCACAATAATTGTGATGATATAAGCGTAAGGTGATAATTCATATCATAACCGTAATACTTTGTATGTTGACCTCAATTTAAACCACTTAAAGAAAATAATGAAGAAATTGTGAACATGAATCAATTACATATATAAGACATGAGTCAGGCTTTTAGTAATCAAAACTAGTATTTTGATTTCTAAATTGCTCTCCAACAGAAGAAATTAGCAAACCAAAGGCTAAAGTTAGGTGTGGGTTGTAGCAAAATGATATGAACTACGTTACATTGGTTTGGTTACATGTTACAATACTAAATAATTACGTGTTACAAAAATTTTATTAAAGCATCAATTTTCGAAATGTTTGGTTTTCTCCTTTTTACGTTTAGATATAGGAAAAAGTTGAAGTTGGTGAGAACACAATTACATCTTCGAAAATACAAATTCTTAGGACCTGTTGGTAGAGCTTGAAACAGGCTTTATGAATCTTTCTATTGAACAAATTGTTAGTGAATGTCTAGCTAATTTGAATCTACAGCAGTAATACAGAATTAAATATTACAACATACTTGTTTGAGAATGCTTTTAAGACAGTTGTTAGAGGTCAAAAATAAGTGATGGTATTTCGTTAACATTTTCAAATTTGCCTAAATTTTCAGACATTATTTCACAAAATTATACTGCTCTATATGGATTATGCTTGTCTTTCTATTAAGATTTTTAAACTAATAGTATATTCTTGTGATTAACAATCAGTTCAATAGCTTTTACTTGTAATAACATTATGTCAGTGTAGACTTGCAACAAATAATTCACTTTCCCATTGCCTAAATACTACCCAAACTACACATTTAAATGACCCTTAACCATAGAAATTACCATGAAGACAACTGTGTATGCTCTGTAATTAATCAATATTTCACCGGATAGGAACTAACCAATTATATAAATACAACTTTTATAGCTAAGTTTGAAGGTTTTATAACAATATAATGCAAAATGGTACAAAATTTTCATACATAATACAATCGTAAAACAAGTAACAGGTGGAAATCACACATGAATTAATTAGTCCTAGCATTAATAAATTGTGAGAGAAGTACTTGAAATATACGATCAAAGATATATTTTCCATACATTAGTTTGTGGGTGATTGCAGTAACATTCTATTTCTGATCCTTAATGACAATAACTCCTTTATATGCTTTTTTTTTAAATGTACAAAGAAACATTAATGCAAATAATGTTTTAGATCTAACTCTGGTTTTGGAAGATAAATTTATTGATATACGAACTTTAATTACTGAAAATCAAGGTAAGAAATGTTTACTTTTATCACTCGTGAAAATCTTTGATTTGCTCTTGCCAATATCATTTGGTAGGTTATCAAGAGACCACTTCAATCTCTCTTAAAAAAAATTATATATTACCCATGCTAGAGTATAAATATTTTATATGTTACCCATGCTAGTGTATAAATGTTTTCATTTAATGACTGAACACCATATTGTATCTTCAAAATGACACTCATCAATGAAGATTATAGACCTATTAATATTGATAAAACCATAGTTCATTTGCTCTAGACAAATGTAACAAGAATAAAAAAATTTATTAGGAGCTCTAATATACAGTGAACTATACTTACTATGTTCTATAATATTTAAAGCATATCGTATTTATTTTTCATATTATACTCATTCATCCCCGATCACCTAATATAGCACATCTCACGACTTTGTCTGCTATAATATCCAAAATATTCTACTAGTGGTCCCTTTAAATTTCTGGTTTCAAATATATAAAAAAAACCTAACTTCGACTAACTCTAAAATGTGCCATATAAGTCTCGACAATCTAATTATAATTAAAAAAAATTCTATTAAATTCTTTACCACGATTATGCTTATTTTATAATGTCTTAATTTAGAAAGCTTCTCTGTTTTGAGTGAGACTAGCATGAATTCTCTACATATATGCTTTCTTGCACTCATTAATAATCCTTAACTCTTTTTTCCAACAAAGTTAAAAAAAATTCTTATATGGAATTGTTCTTCAATACCCTTCTAAATGTAGTTATTGAATCAAATATCATCCCTTACTTGAGATGAATTTTGAAATCCATATTAGTTGATGTATTGAAATGAAGGTATTTGAACTTCTTCCTTTTATCATTTGAATACTCATTCAGGCTTCTTATGTCTTTATCATGAGCTTTTAGTTCATGGTTCATCTAGCTTAATAAGGTACGTACCAATAATAAACCCAAGCTTATTTATATGGATTATCTTAACCATCATAATCAAATATCTCATCTGTAATTTCCTAACTAGAATATCCCAATTCGCTTACTTTAGAAAATACTTCATCATTAAATGTTGAGTCATTTAACTCCTTTTCAGATTTTGACCCTCCACCAATAACGTGCTATCGAACAACAATATATTCTCTACCAAAAAAATTTTCATTTTCATTATTAAAAGTTGTTAGGAGCTTTGTAAATGAAGTATCATCATCTTTAATCACTTCAGATGAAATATCAATTGTAGGTAAGGATGACAATCACCCAACTTGAAGCTCATCCTAGTTCAAGGTAAACAATATGAACCCATATTAGGCTAGGTTGAACAACACAAAAATTGATTGAGCTAAGGCTAAAATGACTTTATTTGACATGACATAATAAAATAACATCATTTTTCCTAAACTAGTTTGGATGGTATAGGTTGCTTGATCTTTGTCAGCCTAACCCTCCTAAACATGAACCTAATTTAAAGTCAAATTAACTTAAATTTTGACCAATTGACTTCAAATTGGATGAAGTAGAGTTTAATTTACCATCTCTAATTATATGGTCAACAACATTAAAAAATTTAGGATAATTCTCACCATCCAAGTGAACCTTAACTATTTTATGTTTTATTCCTACATATATGTTTATCAAATTTCTTTTATGAACAAAATTTTGAAGTGATTTCAACCCTTTTTCAAAAGAGTTATCAAGAAATTTACGCATAGTATCTCATAACTACTCACAACCCAAAATTTTAACATTTAGCATGAACTTTAGTAAAATCTTCTCGTCCAATTCAATTTCAAAATATTCTGTTTCGTTTCTCTCATATATCATTATTGGATTATATTTATAATAAACTCTATATTAATATTCAAGTATAACTCTAGAATCAAACTATCTAACCCTTTTAGGAAGTACCTTAATGTACCAAACTAAACAAAAGAAAAGGAATATGATGCATAAAGTAATTTGAAAAACAAGCATTAAAATGATATACTAACTAAGTAAGCAATTTAATCAAGAGAAATAAGTTAATATATTATGCCCAAGTTTATTAGATGGTATCTTAAAGGAATTATGTCACTACAAGGAAAATGCTTTTTTGTAACGGAAATTACTGACGAAAATAGAGAATTATGATTAAATAGAATAATATGATAACTAAGATATGAGAAAATTTATCTATTAACTATACATTCAAATATCATTATATTAATAACAATTATTGTCTATACATTCATATATCATTATGATAATTACCATATATAATTATATTAATTAAATATATTTAAAAATTACTGCAATATAGTGAAAATAGAAATCAATATTAAATATTAATATCATATTCATAAAATCAATTTTAATATTATTGACAATGATTCTAAGTCTAAAAGCAAGTTTAACTAAAAACAATGTCATTTAAAAAATTTATACAACTATAAACTCAAAATTAATTAATATTATATAGATTTATACTTTTTATTTTTCTCTTTTAAAATATATAATTTGATAATTTTTTGTGGTGTCACAAAGCTCTATTTATTATTTATAAATTCTATACTATTTTATAAAATTTTTATATTACATAAATTTGTTAAATATATAGAGTGTATTATATATGATAAGATTTGGCAACGATTTCAAAATCTTAGAGTTTGGCAACGCTTTAGAAAAAAAGTCGTCGAATGGTTAGCATTTTGTGATGCTTTTCCTAAATCATCGTAATTAGAAAACCATTGGCGAAGAATTATGTAATCGTTACAAAATGTTGTTCTAAATTGTTGTCGCCTACACATTTCTTTGGCAACGATTTTTATAAACCTTTGCCAATGTTTAACCCTTTGGCAACATTTCCCTATAGTCGTCGCCAAATGTTGCCCATAATTCTTCATATTCAACAAAAATGATGCCATTTGTTCCGCTAGAAACAACATCGTTTTCCTGTTATTTAAAACTTAACAAGGAAGTTGTCTTTGTCTTCATCCTAATTGGGTTCACACGTCATTTTTCCCTCTACCAATGGTGTTCTAAAAGCTTCACATATTGTCCATTTTCATTCATCATCGACTTCATCTCTGATTGTCCGTCCGTGCAAGTGATTCGTCTAACTTATTTACTATTTTTGTGTTCTACTTTCCTTCTCTGGAGATATAAACCACATTAATGCTCTATTTAGACAATTTTAGAATCTTAATATGTATATGTGGAACACAATGATTAGAGGTTGTGCTAAAGCCAAGTTGCCCATTTTAGGGTTCTCCTTTTTTTGCAAATGGTTAGTCAACAGGTCGAATTGGATAGCAGAGCCTTTATTTTTGTGATTCAAACGTGCAAATGGTTCTTAAAAGCTTTAGAGGGAAATCAGTTAATTATGTCGTTTGGAAGATGGGTTCTGCTTCTTCTTTGTTGGTCCAAAATGGGTTGATCCATTTTTATAGCATGCGTGCTTGTTTGGGATTAACCTGTCAAGTGTTCGATCAAACTTATTTTAGAGACGTCGTTTCTTAGACATCAATGATTGATGCTTATTCCTTACATAACTGTTATAATGAGGCTTTGATCTTTTTAATTCCATGTTGTTGAGTAAGGTTGAACCAAACAAGGTCATTGTCATTACTATTTTTTCAGCTTGTTCGCTTAAGGGTGATTTGAAAATGGGAAAGAGTATTAATACATACATCAAAAAGAGTAATTTAAATTGTATCTTGAATTTAATAAATGCTATTTTGGATATGTATGTGAAATATGGCTATTTAATTGCTGCTAGAGAGATTTTTTATGACATGGTAACTAAAGATGTGTTCTCATAGACTAGTATGGTTAATGGGTATGGTAAAATCAATTTTTTATGGTGTCACAAAACACTTATGTGGCTGCCAATTATTTACTTGTTCTACACTTGATTGTTTTTATTATTGGAAATAATAAGTTCAATTATTTTGGGATTGAATCATGATTAAGTAGGACTATAAATTATCTATCAACCTTGTTTAGAATCTATCCTTTATGGGTTCAAGTTCTCTTATTTTATTATATATATATATAAATATAATATTTTTATATGTTTAGGGAATGATTATATCAATACTTTATTTACAAATGCAGTCGAACAGGAGGTATTGAAGCTTGTAACAACGAAAGCACACATTGAATCAGATCTTACAGTTATTACTTCAGAATTAAGAGGTATGTTTAAAAACATGAGATGGGTTCGTGTTTTTTAGTCTTAGTATGCTCAATTTCATTGTTTGGTTGAATTAAAAATTAGTATGTCAACTTGTATTGATTTATCATTATGTTACTTAAAACTTAAATTGCAGTAGTAATTTACTTTTAATTGTATAGCTACATGGATAAAAATTGGATGTCTTAACGAAAATGGCTCACTTAATACTTAGAAGGAGTGAAGAGTTTCATGCAATTTGTGAAAGATCAAATGAGTTTAGAATGTGAAATTCGTTGTCCATGTGTAGATTGTTTAAATTTCAACATCCAAAATCAAGAAATGATATATAATTACTTGCTAATTTGAGGCATAGATAAAGTTTATGCTCCATGGATTTATCATGGTGAAGCAAGTAATACTAAAAGTGTTGATACAGGTGATGATGGTGGTAACAATATGATGTAGATGATAGTGATATTAATGACGATGGTGATGATGAGAATTATATGTTGACTATGAATGATACTAATTTGCCTAATATATTTGGTAGTATTATAGAAGATAATTTCAATAAATTATATAAAGTTGCTCAAAATTCTCATAGCTATCTTTTGTTGCCAAGTTGTTGCATTTGAAGGTAGATAATAAATGGAGTAATAAATCTTTTGACATGTTGATTAAGTTGCTCAGTGAGGCATTACCTATTGGATACAAATTGCTTAAATCTAACTATGAAGCAAAGAAATTGTTAAGGAACCTTGGATTAGGATATATATATAAAAGAGAAAAACATAACTTTGATTTTGATTAAAATGATGACTTATCAATTTTCTCCCAAAAAGTAAGGCTACTTAGAACAGGAAAATATGTTGAGTTAATTAAAGATGAACTCAAAATTGGCCATTGGTATATTTTAAATAATTGTGAGGAAGTCAATTTCTATATAGTGTATGTATATTACTTCTCATTCATTATTTCATATTTAAATATAACATTCAACCTGTGTTTTATAACATCCATTTACTTTTCTAAATAGAGAACATAAAGATGAGATTAAAAGCAAAAGGATTGTTAAAGTTGAAGGAAGACACAAGATTAAAAGCAAAAGTATGTATATTACTTCTCATTCATTATTTCATATTTAAATATAACATTCGACCTGTGTTTTCTAACATCCATTTACTTTTCTAAATAGAGAACATAAAGATGAAATTAAAAGCGAAAGGATTGTTAAAGTTCTCATCATGGTTTAAGACTCGAGTAAGTTATTTGTGGAATACTATGAACAAATGAAAATTGTAGGTGAGAATAACTTTAGATTATATTTTTTTTCTATAGATGATATGGTTACATAACCATAAATTACAAGAGGCAACAACAACATTATATGCTTTGGCATGTAGGCCTCATATGTGTGGGAAAAAAATATATACGTTGCATTGTTAATGGATTTGGATTTCATATAAAAGATTGTTGTCGACTTAGAAGCCAAAATTATGGAGTTGATGTTGAGGGACAACATAAGGATGATTTAATTGACTTTTACGATGTCATCTTATAAATAATAGAGTTGCATTACATCAAGGATAAAAATGTTGTTCTATTTAAATGCACATGGTTTAATCTTGGTGATAAAGGGATGCATATAAAAGTGAATGACAATACTACTAGCATCAATGTTAGTAAAACATGATACGATAATGAACCTTTTGTGCTTACAAATCAAGTGAAGCAAGTATTCTAATTCAACGATACTGTATTAGGTAGCAATTGGAAAGTTGTTCAAAAGTTTCAACCCTGATTTTTTTTTATTTTTGTGAAAGAAAAAATGGTCCAATGGGTGAAGATGGTGATGAAGTATATTAAGAGATTAAATCAGAGATGAATAATGGAGCCCTACAAATAAAAGATGCAGATATATCATCATTCTATATGAGAAATGTTGATCCCAATGTACTGGAAGCAAATGCAGTATATGCCAATCTTGTCATACAAAGAGATGAAGATTATATTGAGGATGAATTATATAACAATGATGATCCAGGTATAATAGCAATGAAGAGTCGAATCATAATGCAATTAATGAATTTAAATTTCAAGATCTTCATCATGATGATTGAAGGTAATAAAAGTGTTCTTTATATTGTTTCAAATGTAACGTTAGTAATATTTATGTTAATGCGTATTGTTGATGATTGAGTTATGTTAATGCAATCAATGATGATTGACTTGTGTTAATGCGTATTGTTGATAGTTGGTTTATGTTAATGAGTATTGTTGATGATTAACTTATGTAGAATGCATATTATTGATGGTTGACTTATGTAGAATCCGTATTATTGATGATTGACTTATGTTAATGCGTATTATTAATGATTAACTTATATTAATGCGGATTGTCGATGATTGAATTATGTTAATGTGATTAATGTTAATGATTGAACGTATGTTGGTAATAATGATTGGATGTATTGTAATGTTACTAAAATTTATTTTTTTATATATATCCAATATAATAGCATCTGGTAAAAACAAAGGGAAGAAGGTGGTAGGTATGGAAAATATAGAATAGAGGGATCTATAGCTTCGACCAGATCAATCAGTTAGTGTCATCAATTCAATTCCTAGCTAACAACAACATTCTACCTCATCTACCATTAAAATCAGTCATACACAACTTCATTTTGCCTCAAACGACAATAAATCAACTAGTTCAGGTTTGTTAATTTTTAACACCAACAAATAAGCTCATGCTCAAATATATATTCTAATATTTCTTTATCATTATTAATTTGTTGTCAAATTCTGATGCTAGTATTAAAAAAAGATGTAAAGATAAAACTAGAGGTTATGAATTGCAACGAATGAATGTTGTAATAAATAGCAAGTCATCAATATAGATTGATACTTAATAAGGTCGTCTTGTAGACAAGATCCAATCTATAAAATTCTCAAGTGAGTTGGGGATTATTTCGAGACTAGAATTACCGTACCTGAAGCATGTTAAAGACTTGAAGGAAGACAACTTGCTTGAAAATGCTTTGAAAGAAGTTGTGGTAATTTTTCAATATATTTAACTATATGCAATATTGTTTCATTTATTTTAAGATTAATTATAATTTTACTTATTGTTCACAATTGAAATTGAATATTGTTGGTATCGAGAGCCCTGATGTTTCAAATTGTGTGACTTTTTTATTGAAACAAAGAACCAAGGATCACTATTACAAGTTGCATCAGTTTTTATAAATCTTTTCCTTCAAATTCAGATGCATGAAAACATGTTCCGGAACGAATGTCTCAAGAAAATTAGAATAATTTATGTGATTATTGGATTGACTCCAAAGTTCGAGTTTGTTTTCTTTCCCTTTTTATCTTTGCTTCCATTAATCTTGTTAGATGATTTAATGACTACTTAATATTTTTTTCTTTATTTAGGAAAATTGTGAGAAGGCAAAAGTCAATAGAGGAAAAATGAAATCACCTCACAATCAAAGGTCCAAATTATTTGTAGTCGTCCAAAATGAATACGTAAGATCTTTGTTTATAAGTTATAATTATATCAAAAGACACTATATTATTTATCATGCCTTGTATTTTTCTTTTATAAAATAGAGTGAAAAGGAACTACATGGACAAGAGTGATAGGATCACACTATACAAAGTCACTCACTATAAGGCAGGTAAAGGGCAGATGTTAGAATAAGCGGAATTAACTATGTAAGTATAAAAATTTGTTTAGTATTTAAGTTCATTTATTTATATAGTAGTAACTAATAATATTAGGATTGACTATTGATTTTGTTTTTAAAATTTTAGAATAAGATGCAAGAGTTATTACAGAAACCAATGTCTGAGGGGATAAGGTTAATGTAGAAGACATTTGTAATACTATATGGTATTCTGGTTTTGTCAAATGTCTTGGCTTTGGGCCTAAGCCAAATATTTCAACCTCATCACAAAAAACAGTCATTCAAAAACTTCAAGAGGATACTCAAGCAAAATTGGCTAAACATGATAAGTTATTAAAAAAAAATACTTGGCCCAGATTACAATAGCAATGAAGATGAAAGTGAATGGTATTAATTACATATCTTATACTTTTTTCTCTCAATTCTGGTTTGTATTAGAATTTAAATTTAATACTTTTTTGCGAATTGCAGAATCAATGAAGATGCAACTGCTGAGTGATTTATGTTGAGAATGGTAAAGTCATGTGATGTTTACTTTAATTAAAAATATTGCTTCAATAATCATAATAATTTAACTAAGCTTTTTGGATTATTACAAGTTTATCGGCATGTTGAAATTTTTTTTATAATCTCAGCATTTATAATTAATTTATAAAATGGTCTTTGTATTTATTATTTTGCATATAAGAACAGTTAAAGTTGTAATTAAAATCTTGTATACGAAGAAATTTAATGATATTTTATTTTTATCTACAATGCTTCAAATTTTCAATTATTTTTGTACAATTTTTTATAATAAATTAACAATAAAAATATATCGATACATTATATACAATAATATAGATTTACAATGTAGCAAATAATTTATTCCAAAACTGTGTAACATTTGGTTAAAACATAACTAAAATTTTTTTGCTACATTGTATAAAATGTACATAAATTATTTACCTACGTTTTTACAAACATAACTAAAAACATTTGAAATGTAGCTAAAAAATTTTCGCTGCATTTTTTGTGCTTATCTATGTTTACAGGATCGTAGCCAAACGTAAGCTATAGTTTTTAGCTATGAAAAAGAAGCGTAGCAAAACCTGTTGGTGACAATTCCTCAAATCGTCGCTACAGTTTTTTAATACGAAAATAAACCATAGGAAAAAACTATTAACGACAATTACTATAATATGTTCCTGTAGTTTTCAACTAGAAGAATTTGACGACATTTGAGTGACGAAACTAAATCGTAGCCAATAAATATTAGTGACGATTTTTATACTTTTAGCTATGATTTTTTTTGTAGCCAAAGGTCAACTTTGTTGTAGTGTATTTTATATTTTTTATGAACTCCTGAAATGTTTGCCATCCAATGTATATATATATATATATATATAGGAGATGGCAAGGAAATAGTTACAATTTCATCAATCGTTTCTTGTACAAAATGGTTTACAAGTTTGTTCCTCCTTTATCTTGTGTTTACATGAGTCTTTTTCATCTTCCTAAATTTGTTAGGTAACATTACACTCTATGTGACCATTGCATTGGCATTTGTTGTCCTCCACATTTGTTTTAATTGTTATGTAACAATTAGAGAGACCGCAACCGCAGCTCTAAACCGTCAATTGAAAGTTTAAAGGTAGATAGGAGGTAGTGACCAAAATGTTGTCACGAAAGAAACATTAGTAGTGGCTCTCCAAATACGACCATCAGTAAAAGATCTTTCTTAAAGTAGGAACATGGCCATGGTTGTCAGCATTGATTATAATATCCATAGACTGATTCACTTGAAATTGATCTAATAAGTCATAGGTTTTATTTGCCTAAACTCCTACGAAGAATTCCTTTTCTTTGAAATTTTTTGTAATAAGATCATCACTTTTATCAACTTTTTAGCCAAATAAAACTTCTACGCAGGTGGGTCATGAGGAGTATTTTGAATTTACTATCACGAGGATGATTTGGTTTCTCTTTTATCATTTCAAGTGTCTCTGCAGATCTTTAAGTTAATTTGTAATTAAGGTAAATGGAATTTAAAACATTAAATTATTTTAAACCAAAGTACAGCTGCGTCTCTTCTTTTAACATGGGAAGCGGTAAGTCCTAATGGTTTGTTTTTGCATCGTAGGAAAAAGAAAAGGAACTCATTGCAAAATCAAAGTTATAATCAAAGGCATTGGAAATGGGGAAAGGCTAGGGCTTCAGATAGAGAGGCGGAGAGATTTGCTTTTGAAAGAGTTGATCGACTGAATGTTCCTTTTATAATACAAACTTTTTAACGTACCATAATATGCATCATCACACCAGTTCAAGACCGCACATTCCTAACGTTAAAATAAAGTCTAATCTCCCACACCTTACCTTTCATGCCTCCCTTCTTTCCTACATTTTGTATATTACTTTGACAAAAAAGTTATTCAGGTGCTTTCACAGTTCCATTCTGGATCTCATGTCTGCAACTGCAACTACAGTTTTAAGTTTATTATTGTAATTTATCTTAATTATATTCACATTATTTGTAATTATTATAATACTTTGTAATTTCAATTTAAAATTTTAAATCATCACTCTTTACATTAATACTAGTTAGGTGATATTCTATTCAACTTATAGTTAAAATCTCTTTGAACCTGTTAAAGTTATTTCGGTATTGAATTTTTATACAGAACATCTACGATAATCATTTATAACGTTACAAGCTATTCTGTGATAATAAAAAATTTGCATACTGCAATCAATCTAGGGAGATCAGTATAATTGCATTAGGTTGCTCATATCGCTGAGAGGAATCCAAATGCTAATGCTGATACTGAATGCAAGACGAAATCAATCCTTCTGCTAAAACCTACTCATATTCAAGTGATTGGTCTTTAAAACATAGGGATCCCGCTCACCTGACATGTTACTAAATTAGTGTTTACATCTTCCCGTTGTTGATCTTTTCTTTAGACACATTGGTACTAGAGAAAAGATGAGTATAAAATGAGAAAGCTGTAATTAAAGTGATTAAAATTTGAATTTGTTTCAAAAACTAAAATTGAAAAAAAGAGAAAAACAAACTCTTAAGTGATGGGCATGAGCATTGAGGAGTGTTTTGAATGCTTTTGGTACCTTGACTATGCTTTTCTTGTCTAAGACGATCTTGCGGAGAACCTTTTTTTACCAAAAGCTTAGATGTCCACGCAGTGACACGTTGCATTGCAAATTGCATGCAAATTCTAGTAAACAAAACAAAAAAGAATGTGTTAAGATGGATAGATTTGGCTGTAAATTACGGGTATGTGTTTTTTCCTTTTATTGTCTGGGTTGTCCCTGTACTTCAAGCATTCTTTGCGTAAAGACAGGCTAGCCCCAGGAATAAAGCCGAAGAACAAGAGCACAGGAAGTGGGTTAAAGCTAAAAGCAAAGCACAAGACGTGCATATTCTAATAACATTATTTACATATTACATACATGCATACATATTACAACACACATCCACATCATACATACAATTATACAAACCCAAACCAGACCAACAGCCAGGCAAGCAACGAAATGGCAATTCCAGAGTTGGAGCTGACAACCGACAACAGTCCTCAGTAACATCTATCTGGTGTAAAACGTACTCTGCCCAACAGAACAGACCCAATGTGTAGTCACCGGTCACAGCCGGTTTAGTCAGTGACCAAATGGACCTATACTTACCGTACCAATATCACTGATCAAAGATTGGAAAAGGCTTCTTGAGTTGCACACCATACTTGCTCTGGTTTATCACTACACAATGAGACATGTCCCATAAACCAAACCCACTTCTTGTCTGTTCTTAGCTTTTGACAAGATTAGAGATCTCCCGTTTGGATTTTCAACTTTCTTGACTGACTCCTTACATCCTTTGCAGTGTCGGAAGTTTTGTTTACCTCAACATAATTTATCTTATTTGCTCAGTTCAAAGCCTTGCTAGTTCATCTGATTCAAAAGGAGCTTTGCATTGCAAACATTGTAATGTTCGCAGAAGAAATATGAAAATGTAACTTACTATTTAGCATATATAGCGAAGCAAGTATTGTATCAGCATCCACTCGTCATGCATGCTGCCTTTTGATTGCAAAGCTAGCAGTTAGTATTTACATATTTTCATGTGCACACCACAATTAGTATATATAATTCCTACTAGTTGCAAATCAGCGCTGTATTTCAATAACTAGGCTTTATAAAAAAAAATGTTTCTTTTCCTATGGACATCATAAGATATGTTAAATTAGATCATTCTTGCCTTATTTCTTACACTTTTTATTGGTAAGGTTTGGGAATAAATTGCAGTAACATAAAAAAATTCAAAAGCATTTGCATAAAATAGCTGTAAATATGAATGGTTTTATTTATAAAATAAATATTTTAATTAGTTGTATATAATTCATATTCCTCAACATTTCCAACCACACGTTCCATCTATAACACCATGTTATATCCAGATGTTACTAATTACGGAAAAGTTTTCAATATGTTTTATCCGTTGTTCAAACAAATCTTTTTTAAAACTTCAAAGCCTTCCAAAGATAAACCCGCCGCTAAAAGACATTCCATCTAGCTCTAAACCCTCAAAAACACCACTACCAAAAGAAAGACCTTCTTATAAATTAAATACACTAGTCCTTGGAGCAAAAGAGCTAATTATCCCCCAATCAAAAGAGTATCGCATTGTATCAGTGTTTTAATTGGATGCAAGTTTCTTAAGAAATAGTGAGTTATTAATGAATTAAAAATGTTCTTAATTTAATGATATGTTAGTTTCTCATTTATTCTTTGATCTGTAAAGTAATTGGGATCCAACGATACCTTTCTTGAAAAAAGAGACTAAAAAAAGTTGAAATCTAAAAGGATTTCTTAGTGTATGGGTCATACTAACAAGTTCACATTAATTAAAGCTCTTTGCTTCTCTTCCAATTATGCCATGCCTCCTGCCCTCATCCTCCCACCACTTCAATGCTTTTCTCAATTAACTAAAATTCAGAGTATTAGAGAAATTAAATAATTAAAAAAAATAACACTTGATGGGATAGTTCCTTCACCTGTCAAAATATCTTCTGATCAATCTCAGCCGTTGGATCAACATCTACTATTATACGTAAGAGATCCCTCCCTTACGTCATCCAAACATGTGGGTCCTCACTGTCCTCACTTCTCGAGACCATGTGTTTATATCATTATTATCTCTTTTTCTCCTAAATAATTCTCTTTATCTAAATTTATTAATTTAATATCAAGAAACTAATTAAAAATTGAAAATTCTAAGCTTCACGTTAAATTTAACTGTTGAAAACTGACGGCGTCAAGCCCATATGTTTTTTCCCTAATAAATGCCACAAACCCAAGTTGTCTTTTTCCCTTGTCTGTAAGTGTTGTTTCTCACAGGCGATCGCCAGCTTCCGCTGTCGGAACTTGCCGTTTTTTTTTTAATAGCTGTTTGCGGATACACAGCCACAATTTTTTCTCAAGCCGGAGAAATTTTCCGACATTCCATTTCTTTTCTCCCCTTTGTTGTTTTGTTTCATAGCTTCCAGCAATACTATTGCCGCTGCTACTACTAGTCTCGTATGTGTAGCAGTAACAGAGATTGCGGTCATGATCTTTTCTAAGCCACCACTGATAAGAAAAATCATAAGTGTATCTTTGCTTCATTGATTTCTGCGTGTCAGTGAACAGAATATTTGAGTTCGCAAAATAACAGAGGGTTTGCTGCTCTGTATCCAGCTGTAACTAGCCGATGGTTTTGTTGACATTTGATGCGTGTTGTTGTTTTCCGAATATTTAAGCTAACGTTGAAGGGTGTGTGTTTTTGAGAAGCAACTGATCAAGGTAAGAGCTTTGTTTGGTTTCTGATGTTTTCCTTTTATTTAGTTCTTTGTTCCGTTGTTTTGTTTCCTTCACTTCCTCATCGCTTCAACAAGTTGCATTATTTTTGGTATTAGGTTCTTCTTTTGTTATTTGATCACTTGCACCTTGCTATGAAAGATTTTTTATTTGCGTGTTTTAGAGTTGCTAAAGAAAAGAATTTCAGATTCTCTCTCTCTTGCTTCTGTTTTGTTTTATTCTTTTTGACTTTTCTCAGCAACCAAACAGAGCTGCACTTTACTCCTCCTATTTGTCTCTTTCTTTCTTGCCTCTCAATCTTATTCAAATATCTGGACCCAAATTTCACTAAATTCCAGATCCCAATAAGGTTTCAAGTTGCCATTCAAGTGATTTCCTTTTTAACAGGCGTTTTAATGCTTTTAGCCTCTCCAGAATTTCTCTCCAAGTACTCTGATATATTGCTTTTTCAGTAACCTATTTATGCGTTTGTTTATTTCATCGGGGCATAGAACCTGCAGTTAATTCGGTGAAACTTCAATAGCCAGAGGTAAGAAGAGAAAGTGAAAGAAATAGGGAACTAAAAGCAGAGGCAAAACTAAGCATATCTGGACACAAAGGACTGAAGATTTATGAATGAGATATAAAGCAGACAGCTAAGAAAGAAATTATAACAACAGATTGAAGAGCTATGTTTTTCTTTTCCTCTTTGAGGGGTCTTCGTTCCTAAGGCTATGTCGTTTTCGATAATTATGATCCATTTGTCATTTTAACTCTTCTCTTTTCTATTACCCCACCAACAACTAGAAAAAAAATGCGAAACAAAATCTACCCTTCTCATCTATGGATTGGTTGGATAAAAAATGGCAGTGAAACGAATGTGTGAATTGATTTTTATATCTTTCTATTTTCAGAAACTTCGGCTTCCACATTTTATATCTCTTTCTAATGTTTATTGTTTGTACATTAAAAATTAAAAGCAATGAGGATGTGCGCACACATTATCTAATAAGACCAACTTTGTGCCAATGTCCCAAATCTTTTTCCTTTCCTTTGTTTTCTTTCTTTTTCTATGAGGTGACTCACTGTTGTTATTATTGTGTCTAGGTCTTCTCTGATCCCGAGACTTGAACCTCTTTATCTTTTTCCTTTTTGTCTTTCTCCAAAAACAACCTCCCCGTTGCCATTTCTTTAAGAATAGGAGTCTAGAAACGCAACCATAACATCAAATCTAAAATTCTTATTAGTTTCTTTTGCATTCAATACCAACAGTTTTGTCCTTTCTCTTTGTGTCTATGCGCCCATCTCTTTCCAATCCTTGATGGGCTATTTTCCTTTCTTTTCTTTTGGGGGTAAAATGATGTGGTGGAATTGGAAAAAATCTCTCTTTTCTTTATATGACTTTGCAATGTAAATATGGTTATGCATGTTCACATTTTATTGCCGTCTTAATATAAGGGCCCATACAAGGTTGTCTATCTCATCAAGGACATGAAAGAATGTTTGTGTCTCCCCCCCTTGACCAAAAGCATAAGCTTAGTAGAATCCACCCAATTTGTTCCTTTTACAAATTTAGTGGAGTTGATAGTGTCTTCATTTGCTAATGTTTCTTACAATTTGTATTCATTAACATTTGATTGGTCGCATGGGCAGAGGGCTAGAAAGGTTGAAAGTGAATTGAAGAGAAGATGTTTACGTGCATAGCATGTACAAAGCCGGTGGCAGAGGAGGAAGAAGGTGGAGGAGGAGCGGCGCGTGGAAGTGGAACACCCAATACCAAAGAAGCCGTCAAAAGCCTGACCACGCAGGTTCTTTACCTTACCTATCCCTAATACTGGCCTATACCTATACCTATACCTCTATCTCTGTGTACTATATATTAGTATATACGCCTGTCTCTGTAATATTTGTGTATATTAAATGCTTCTTTTTCTAGTTTGTGTTGCTTTTGCTGTTAATCTTTTTGCCTTATATAATATTCCTTTGTCTGTGAAACCAAACAAAATCATAGGTCCATGAGATATGGTGGACCCCCACTGGGTCCGACCTTCGGCTTTTTTACTTTATTTGACAGGCCTTCTCATTCTGACTGACTTCTGCCTGTGTAACTATTTATCTACAGTAACTATTTAATATAATTTTATGTCTGTATCCATTATCTCAAAAGATTCTCTTTAATATATAAAATCAGCGTTTGTAATTAAAATAAAAAAGGTTTTCTTTTCTTACATAACATAAAATTCTTTGTCTGGAAAAAAAATCAATGGTCAAAGGAAAAAAATCTTAATTGCAAGAATAAACTTATTTTGTTTAGTTGAAGTAGTCGTGTATTGTGCTTGATCTTGTCTTTGTTACCTCCATAAATGGCATGCCTCACAAGCATTCACTGGATTTTTGAACTAAATGTAAAAGTTGTGCCAAAATGTTCTCTAAATAAATACCAATTCATGAAAATCATATTATTTTGGGTTTTGGTGTTGAGGTAATAAGTGTATGTGATGTCAACAACCTCCTGTGCCTATTCTACATGAGCTGTCAGTAGTAGTTGTTAGTGCTGCAATGATGGTGCCTAGTTACAGAGTATTTCCCGACTTTGACATACCAACTAGAACCCCTCAACCCTCGCTAGCTCCCTAGAGTTTTGTGGTGACTGCTGACATCATTTTCACCAAGTTTTAAGCATTTTTAGGAGTAGGAGTGGCTTCATTGGCTTTGACTACCAAATTCCATAAATATTCTTTATTAAAACATAATAATTTTGCGTAAAGATGATATGCTATTGTCCTGTTCCAAGTGGGAAGTCAAATCATTTCCAGGAATTCTGCAACTGATCCTACATTTCTGTCCACTTCAGAATCCAAAAATGATACTTTAACTTCAAGCCAACTGAAGAAACCATCCCTTTTTTTTTTTCTCAAGCAATAGTGGTGGATACTGTTCCAAGTGTGAAAGGGTTTGTCATTTCCAGAAATTCTGGGCCAGACTTTGCACTAGCTCGACTTTGAAGTTTCACTACAAACAAAAAGAAGGATAACAAGCTGTTGAGTCCTGTCAGTGAAGTACCTATGTTCTTCAGCTCCATTATGAGGATATTTAAGTACTAATATAGCAACACAGTTTGGTATGCAAAATGGGGTTGCAGAATAGAATGGTGACAACATATTCCCCATCTTAAGCAATAGTGAAATCTTTAAGAAAAGAAAGGGGCCATCTTAACAATGGACATTGCAATGTCATTGTTCTGACCCACCACTGGATTCTTGTCTACTCACCATATCTCAAAGGTGTTTATACCATATATTATATGGAGAAGGAATGAACATAAGGTCTAGTTCTCTAGTCTTTATATAATCGTACAAGAAACTAAATAATAATCTGCATTTTTGCATCAATTCTTGACTCTGTTTTATTCACAGACAAGCTTTCTCCACTTGCTTTTGATTGAGAACTTATACAGGGTACTCTTTTAACAATCAAATCATGCCAAGTTCTTCTTTTGCAACTTAAAGAATACTTGTACTGGAATAAATTCCTCTTTCATGTCCTCTTCTTTGAACTCACTACATCATTGTCTTATTCTTTTACGATCGTTTGTGAGGTTAAACACGTGAAGGTTTTACGCAAAAAAAAAACAAGAGAGATAAATCATTGGTGTCTTGCTCCAAAATCAGCTGAAGTGTATAGTTCTTAATAGAATTCCTTGACAACCTTGAACTTCAACAATGTTGCAGATAAAGGATATGGCATTGAAATTCTCAGGAGCTTACCGGCAATGCAAGCCCTGCACAAGCTCCACCGGAGACAAGAAAGGTCATCGGCCGTATCCTGACTTTGATACTGCTTCAGAAGGTGTGCCATATCCCTACCTTGGAGGTGGAAGCTCAAGCTCAACACCTGCATGGGATTTTACAAGTGGTGGTCACCATCATCGCGGCACGAGAGCAGACTCAAGATTCAGTTCAGCTTTCAGCGGTGATCACATCCCTAGAGGAGTGGAGTCCTGTGATGTAGTGCTTGAGGACGAGGATGAACCCAAGGAATGGATGGCACAGGTGGAGCCCGGTGTTCATATTACCTTCGTTTCTCTTCCTAATGGTGGAAATGATCTAAAGCGTATTCGCTTCAGGTGTGTAGTAGATATCCCTTGTTAACTTCCTGCTTTTCAGAATTAAAAGTTAAAATTCTAAGTCTCTCCATCTTCCCTATCTTGTATGCTATTATTTACCTGCCGTTTGATGAGCAGCAATCATTTATCAAGTAATTTCGGAGATACTTGGATTTTCACTAGAAATATAAAAAAAAAAAAGAAGTTTCAGGGATCAATAGGTTCAAGAACTCACCTGTTCATGAGAGCTTGTAGATTCTATATATTTTAGTTAAATTTTTAGTATGCCTAGCTGTATTCTTGTCTTGAATATCATAAATTAGAACAACATGAATACATTTCAATTACTTATAAGGCGCTAAATTCTTAGAACTTATTAGCTTCTACAAGCATGAACTTACATTTCTTGGATATTTGGAGTTTGAAGCCGAGAGATGTTCAATAAATGGGAAGCTCAACGGTGGTGGGGTGAGAACTATGACAGAATCATGGAGCTCTACAATGTCCAAAGGTTTAATCGTCAAGCTCTTCACACTCCACCAAGGTCTGAGGATGAGGTAAATCTCTTCTTATGTTGAATTCAAATTCTCTGAAATTTAGATTCACTTAGTTCTTTTAGATTCAAATTCCTTTCCTCTTTTCCTGGTTTTTGCTGACAAAGGCTTCATACCAGCTACCTTTAAGCTTAATAGCCTAAACCAGTTTTCCAGATTCACTAGCTTTGAAACTTTTTTTGACCACCTTCGTACGCTCATCAAGCCCAAATCATCCCTTTCAGTAAACACCTGTATCTTTGTAGCTGGAAATTGGTAGCATAAATTTCACACCATAAAGATAAAATCATATACGTGACAAATATTTAGATATTGTGAACATACCATCATTTGCAGCTGTTGGTTGACTGTAAAAAGTGAAAACTATGTTGCCAATGCCCTTTGGTTTGGTATGCGAGATAATGCAAGACCTGTATTAGGCCCTGGTTTTCACTATTCTCGTAAGTATAAACTCAGCAGCTGACAAAAGGAGATGAGATGCAATGAACCTTACAGAAAGATGGCTATGAACTTCTTTTTATAACCTATGATTTAAGCATAAAAGTATATCCTTTGTGTCTTTAATTATCTTAAATCTTATACAGTAAAAACTCCTTTATAGTGCTAACAGAATGACTGTCTTGTTCATCAGCCGAGGGATTCAACTTACACAAGAATAGAATCTGCGAAGGATAGTCCCATAGCTCCAACTTTCACACCAAGAAACTATCATAGACCTCCTGGAAGTAAAGGGTATTTTCCATCTGAACATGTGGATCATGGTGGTGGGCAACTTTACTATGGTGGTTCTAGTGGATACAGTATGACTGGTCCAAGAGGCGAAGCATCTTTTGACCCATCGAGGACAACCACATCGTCTAGAGATGAACCTTCCATCTCTGTTAGCAATGCTAGTGATATTGAGGCAGAATGGGTTGAGCAAGATGAGCCTGGAGTATACATTACAATTAGACAATTAGTGGATGGCACTAGGGAGCTCCGGCGGGTCAGGTTCAGGTAACAAAAGCTTATATTTGTTCTACACTTGAATTCTCTGAACTAAAAATGAAAATGGCACAACAGAAAATGGGATACAATTAGAACAATAAAAGGATTTCAATTTTTGGGTCTTCACTTGTTTTCTTTTTTGTGGCAAGCTTTCATGGTTCTGTATTAATTTGGAAGTAGTATTTCTTAGTTTTTAATTTTCAATAAGGTCATGAGAACTCCCTATCTGTTTATACAGTCGTGAAAGGTTCGGGGAAGTGCATGCGAAGCTCTGGTGGGAACAAAACAGAGAAAGAATACAAGCTCAATACCTATAGAAGTGGGAGATTCTACATTGCGGTGAATTGATTCAGTACAAAAGAAAAGAAATGATCTAGAGGGTGCATTTGTATACACTTCAGAGAGGAAAATTTTTCTGTTATATCAGCTCCATTTCATACAATGGCATATAAGAATTAGCAGTTAGAGTTGAAGATGGTGAGAAGTGATGTTGGCCATCAACTGCGGTGGCGACAACTGACAATATTATTTCATTCAATAGTCCAAAAATGTCTTATGATCACTTGTGTGATTGCTCCCTTTGTTTTGTATCTTTACATTGAAAGAAAATGTTAAGATGTGCCCAATTTTGCCTCTACTGCAGTAATTTGGTCCAATTTGCATTGTTTTTCTTCTTTCCTTCATTGCGACAAAAAAGATTATTCTTACTGAAATGAAATTGGCATCTATTTACGTTCCTTTTGTTGGATTTTATTTTGGGTGAGATTCGTTCCTGCATATGGTGGAATAATACCAAATTTTTTGTTTGATTTTTTAAAAGTCAAAGATCGCGATTAAGGCATAAATATAATAAAATATTATTCATAAATCCATACTTTATTATTTAATTTGATCATTTTTCTGTTATTTCCTTCAAAACATTTTTAAAATTGACTCTTCGTAATTACCATAACTTATTGGACCTTTAATAATATTCATACAGGCATGATGAAAGAACTTTATAAATCTTATAAGGAGGGTAGGTCAGAAGTGTTATTTCATTTCAAGGATAAGTCTATTTATACTATAGTTTAGACCTTTTTAATAATTTAATTGAAATAAAATGTTAATTTCAAATAAACTTGAATTTGTTAAATATCTCATATCTAATTTTAAAGTTTTTCAAATTTTATAATAAAGTATAAATTGATTAAAATACAATTTTATTTTTTAGTTTTTATGTTTGACTCATTAGGTTCCTAAATATGGTGATAATTGATATAAATTATAACTTTAAATCATATTTAGGATAAGATAATTTATCTTTAATTTTTTAATTAAATAATATATATCAATACGTTAAGAATGACTTTTAACGATGCGTCATTATCATCTAAATATTAGGAATATTAAAGTAGTTTTGATTATCTTTTCCATGCATTTTTTGTATAATTTAATTATTTTATCATATAATATTCTAATTAGACATTGAGTATTTAATTAATGTCTATTATATTTTTATTCAATCATATTAGTTCTCCACTATTAGTTTATTAGTGACATTTAAAAACTATTTTCAAAGTATCATTTCACTTTGGATAAGGATTTTCTAGATTAACACTAATTGAATACAATGGAACATTTTCCTTAATCACTTTAAGGTGATGAATCTTATACTGATCACTCAACTACCTTTATATAATTCATGTTATATTCAATGACTATTACTTGAGTTACTCTTAATAAGGATATTTATGACAATTCTTATATGAGACACTTTGGAGATCATAAATCAAAAGATCACTTATATAATCATTACAAAAAGAGTTTTCATAGACATATAAGTAATGTTTTAAATAGAATTCTCATATAGGGGTTAGTTCATTGAATTTGTTCTTTATCAAGCACCACTCATTTGTTTAAATATCTCTATACTTTAACTTACGAGGTTAACTACTTATTTCTTAAGTCAAAGGATCATTTAGACAATCGTTATAAAGAGGGTTTCCATACATATATAAGTAATGTTTTAAATAGAATTCTCATATAGGGTTAGTTCATTGAATTTGTTCTTTATCAAGCACCACTCGTTTCTTTAAATATTTCTATACTTCAACTTATAAGATCAACTACTTATTTCATAAGGAAGAAATATAAATGTCCAACATCAAAATAATATCAACCAGGAACAATTTAGGAATAATACATAAATACAATATGAATCTTATAATTATGATCTCATTATAATTTTATTTGTAATATACATTTATTCTATGGACTTTATGATATACATCTAAATAAATATAAGATAAAGAATGCCTTTAAATAATTATGTCACTAAAGTATAACCAATTGATTAGTTATAAAGCATAAACCAACAATCTCTTACTTACACTAAGCCAATTGATAAATGTTAAATAGACTATATTTTTATTCCCATATTTAGTGCATTTTTTATTTATTTGAAAATTTCTTATCATTTTTGGTACTTAATTTGTTTATATTATATTTTTAGGTTCTAATTACCTTCATTGGTCAAAATGAGCAAAACTCAGATGGAATCGAGGCAGAAAAGTAAATGATTAAATCTGTCTATGAATGAAACCATCTATCCATGACCCTATAACTTTTTGGGACCATGTTTTTACTTAATTTTCTAAGAATTGAAGCAAGATTGAGGGACTCGATCATATACACGATCGTATAGGTAACTGTGTCCACTCACAAATGCTAATTTTGAGCTATAAAAGGGAAAAACAAAGAGAAAATAGGTGGAGTTCAAAGGGTTCATAAGAGGCTTAAGGGAGGCTCAAGAAAACATATAGTGACGGGATATGATGATGAAAAGAAGAATAAGCAAGGGAACATATTTGGAGTGGATTTTATCAATCTAAAGCGGATTTCGTTAAGATTAAAAAGGATCTCATCATAGTTATTTTAGTTTTCTATTTTTCCTTTAGTCTTGATCTTATGATTATGAACTAAAATTTTGTTAGTAATTGATTAGATAAACCTTTAGATAGACCTTTTAGTGACTTTATTTTAACTTAATTCATTCTTTAGTTTCATTTGAAATTTAATTATGTATTCTTAATCATCATTGAATTGATATTACTAGTATATTATTTCATGTATGAATTCAAGTAATTGAGATTAAGAAATCCTTTTGTATGAATGAATTTACAATAACTGAAAGGAGTTGTATATAAACATAGAGATAGGTAGACATAAATCCTCTAGATTAGGGTCAAACCTAATTGTAAATATTACCAATCAATAGATGCAATCTTAGGAATTTTAACTATAAAGAATTTAATTAATTAACCAAGGATTATATGCTAATAGTATTGAGAAAGATATTAGTATAATTGAAGAATTTTTATGGTCTAATGACGTATAAATTAGATTGTCTTAGAGGGATCCAAAGACCAAGTACTACTAGTTCCTTTAATTATTTTTTAGTTTAATTTTTCTTCTGGTTATTCAATTGTGTTGCTTTATTTTAGTTTTTTGTTTGAATTTTACATTATTATCACCATAAATTGTTAGACTGGATAATATAAAGACGGTAACTACTAATAATTCTAATCCTTGTGGGATCAACCTATACACTTGCGGTTTAAAACCATAAAATCATAATCTATTAAGTTTTTGGTACTGTTGTTGAAGACTTTAATATTAGGAAAATCTTATTTTTATTAATCTAGTCATTTTAGGTGTTTTATTTCTTTTATTTTTGTATTTGTTTGTTTATCATTATAGCTTTATTTCTTGATCTTTGTATTTATTTGCTTATCCTTATAGCTTTATTTCTTGATCTTACGTTTGTGGCTTAATTTTAGGATTTGAATAGTCATTGTTACATCTACCAAACATAATAAAAGGATGGAAAGGACAGTATTCTCAAGGAGACTATGTTAGGCCATCACTTAGGGCATCTTTAGGTGCTTTGAAAACTTAATTGACATTTAACATGATGTGGCATTTGTGGGGGTGATCACCCTATTCAAGAATGTTAAAAATCATTAACATGGGAGCTCCCAATTGGTATACAAAACTAGCCTTATGACATCTATGGGGGTGATCACCTTACTTTAATCATGAATGTACCCAATTTGCATGCAGAAGTGGCCTCAAAACACCTCATATAAGAATATTTATATGCTAGAGTGGAGAAATTATTGTGAATGTCCATGGAACGATTATGCTTCATCTGGACTTCTATAAAAACAAAACCACTAGGAGTAGCGACATGTTGAAGATGCTCTTATAAAATTCATTGTATTAACTGAGGCTGCCCCCTTACAACTAACTAGTCAAGTGTTGTGCCCGAATACATTAATTAAATTTGAGGGGACAAACAGATACACTAAATTTACAAAGTGGAAGGAAGCTAGGGGTTGAAGAAAATTAAGAACCTTTTTTTTAAAAAAAAGAAGGTAGACGAGATGACAAAGAAGATAGAGGAAGAAGAAATGGAGGAAGCAGTTATTTAAAAAGAGAAGAAGGATTACATATAAGAAGACAAAGGGGAGGAGCTAAGTAAGGAGCCTGTTGAGTAATTATAGTCATTTTAAGTACAAAGGGCTCCTACTTCTTACAAAATAAAATTTCAGATTCAATCGAAGATCCAAGGGGTTTTATTATTCCTTATATATTGATAGTTAGTTACTCAAAAAAGCATAAGTGGATTTACTCTATTTTATTAATTTGATACCTTATATCCTTATTATTTTGCAGCATATGACCTATTTGCAAGATAGTGAACCTTCATATAGGAAAGTGGATAGAAGCAAGCCATTGATTATAAATCTAGGTTGAATAAGGAGTTGCTAAGAAGTCCAACTATAAGACTTATAAAGAAATGATAGTTAGAAGTGTTAGAGTAATGTTCTAAAGGCAATCACCTTTAGCACGTTTGTACTGACTTTATTTTGATTAATAAAGTGAAAGACATTTTTCATTAATTTTATTTTCGTTTAGATATGAATTGATATTGATCTTAAATCGAATTAATGAAGTCAATCATACAAAACATAGCATGAAGGAAATCATGATAAGATTCCTATCATGTGTAATTATGTTAGTATGTAAATAATCCCTAGTCATAGGATTAATAAGACATGACATTATTAATCTAGATAGACTAGCACATGTTATACTCCTTGATTTGATCAAG
>JANIIA010000005.1:15573150-15583485 GCA_027478495.1 Erythroxylum alaternifolium | reverse complement strand
AAGAGAAAGGCAATTTTCATTAATTTGATGTTCATTTATATATGAATTGATGTTGATCTTAAATCAAATTAATGAAGTCTAAGATACAAAACATAACATGAACGAGATCATAATGAGATCATGAAAATGAGATTCCTATCATGTGTAATTATGTTAGTATCTAAATAATCTCTAGCTATAGGATTAATAAGACATGATATTATTAATCCAGATAGACTAGTATATGTTATACTACTTGATTTGATCAAGCAATGGATCTCACAAACTGTAAATATTAGATGTTTAGAGTTAAAATATGAACGCTTACTAAGAGTAGTAAGTACATCGGATGACCTACTATGAGATTATCATAAGGATGATCTATCAAATGTCAATGATTAATCTCATCATAGTAATGGTGTAAATATCCTTAGACTTGAGGTAGTCAAGGATATCTTAGATACTAACGCTATGCTTTGACATCATTCCTTGTTACCTCAAGACAAGGTCGCTCTTAGGGTGGTGATTGGGTATAGCTATTGGTATTCGAAGGTAATTGGGTATCTAATAAAGAATTCACCACTCTTGATAAAAGGAGATGATACCCACGACCTCTTATTGGGTCATTACTCAGGAGTCTTTGGCCAGAGCAATTATATGTCACGAAGAGAGTCTTCAATGATACATAGAGTAATGAGATCCCAGGGCAAGAACTAACATCACTTGGACTAGATGTGACGGAGTCAATCTAGTGGGAGTTGACATATAGCCCATACTCCGAACCAAGTAAGGTATAGTATAGTGAAAGGACAAATTACACGGTAATTGTCTACAAAAAGGTTCATAAGTTGGATAATTAACTATCGAAGATTTTGTATATTAATCTACTTATATTCCAGCAAATTGGCATCATGAAACCCTTCATGATTTTCTTGAATTAAGAGTTAACTCAAGTGCCTAAAATGACCAGGAACTTAAGGGTCACGTGCATAAAAGATCGGATAAAAAACATAGTGTGTATGGTTAATTTTAAGTAGGCCACGATAATGGCTCATTGGCCACAGTCGTGGCCGAAGGTGAGCCTATTTTTTTAAGTAGGCCATGATCGTGACAGAGGGCATGAATGGGTACATAAGTGATTTCTTCACTTATATGCACAAGGTCTCACCACTTCTTACACACTCAAGTGAGAGCATAAAGAGCTCTAGAAGAGTTCTGAAGTGAGAGAGAGGTGTTTTGAGTCTTGTTCTTGCAATTCATGCAATTGTTGCATGAATTAAAGTGCAGGCAACAAGATTCTTGATATATCTTTTCATTTTAAGCATCTACTAGAACTCATCTAGTTTGGTTCTCAAATCACCCTTATACATTGTTTCTTCTTGATCTTTGCGTGTTCTTGGGTGATTAAGGAAGGGTTTGGTATTTACAACAACCCAAACAAGGAGAAGAAATAAGAAAGAAGAAGAAACAAAAGGTAAAAATGTTTTATATTTCATGTTCTTTACATATCCATGCATGCATGTATGATTCTATGTTTGCTACATTCTCATGCATGTGATGCATGTATCCATGGCAAACCCAATAAGAAGGTAACTAGGTGTTCTTATTTTAATTAAGTAGTTTGTAAGATTTTCGTAAGTAGTTTAGTTATTTTCATAGTTTCATTTTAATGGTCCTAATTTTGTACTTAAGATTTGTTGGATTTTTATATGTTACGAAAGCATCATTAACTCTTTTTTTAGAGTAGAAAAGATTTTATTGATATTGGATAGAAGTTAATAAAATTAGATAAGGCCGAAAATCTTTTACTATTAGGGAATACTATTTATCCTCACCCCTCCTTTATTTTTCATAGTTTTCATTATTCTTGTATGTTTTTACATTGAGGACAATTTATAACTTAAGTGTGGGGGATGGACTTAACAATCAAACTTTTCAATTTTGTTATAATTAGCTTAATAATGAATAATTCATGAATTTTTAAGAAGATGTTGAACAAGATGATTCATTATGAGTTTGGTTATAATTGTGATATGATTTATTTAGGCAATAGTTGTAAGTTTTGATGATTATGTTAATTGCAATTTAGTTCATTAATATTGAGAATGGATGCTTAATATGCATTGTGATACTTTATGGATAATTAGTACATATATTAAGTTAAATGTGAATCCTTTTTAAGCAATTTCATTATATATATCCATTTGAGATAGTGACCTAATAACAAGGGGTATTCATGATAAGGTGTTTACTCTCACGTAAAAAGGCTAGTTGATTTTTCAAACAAGTTTCTAAATGCTCTTAGATTGTTTGAATTTAGTGTTTTATTTTTAAAAATGGGTATGAAAATGTTTAAAGTTTTCATTTTTCTTACGTATGTTCACTTTATTCATCAATGAAATAGAGTGAATTTATTGAAAGTTGAAGAAGTATGGATTAAATTGGATTGATTTATAATTTAATACAATTAACTAAGTGTTTAACAATTCAATAAAATTTGCAATTAAATGAATGGAGAAGCTTGATGGATATCATTGATTTGTCTAATAGTTTCTCAAAGTTGTTTTTTATTAATTTGAGAGTAATGAAATTGATTTGCTTAAGGACGAGTAAATGCTTAAGTATGGAGGAATTTGTTAAATGCTAAATAAACTATATTTCTAATCTCATATTTAGTTCATTCTTTGTTTATTTGAGAGTTTCTTATTGTTAATTTATACATATTATTTTTTTATGTCCTAATTTCCTTTATGGGTTGAAAGGAGTAAAATTTGGATAGAATCGACGTAGAAAAGTGAAGGATTAAAGATATCCTTATGGAACATGATCATGTGAAGCTGGACACTCTTATGTCCATGACTGTACAACTCTTTAGGATTATGTGTCTACATGATTTTTTTAAGAATTGAAGCAAGATTAAAGGATAAAACTATGCATATGATAGTATGGGTGATCATGTCGACTCCAAAAATCCTAATTTTGAGCTATAAAAGGACAAAACAAAGAGAAAATAGGGTGAGTTCCATAGGGTTTGTCGAAGCCTCAAAGGGGCTAAAAAAACACATGTTGATGGATGATAAAAAGAACGAAGAACAAGCAAAGGAACATATTTAGAGTGGACTTCCATCAATCTAAAGGGATTTAGATTAATCACTTAAAGCTAACTAAAACTTAAACTCTTCTTAATCACATTTGATTAAATTACCTTGGTCATTTAGCATACCTTCTTCATATTGTGTCAGTCTTTGGCAAAGGCTCACCAATGACTAACAAAATGGTCTTATAATTATTAAAGGGTTAACAATTATCCTCTCGATGCATAAATTAACCATTTATATTTTGTAATTATTAATGTTTTAGTGGAATCGTGATAATGAGGGGGAAATATACTTAAACCCGGCAATTACCACAAATCCTTTTACATTTTACACTCAATAATTCTATATATAACTTGGTAGATACTGTCGTTGAGTTGAAGGATCAACTAAAATACAAATTAAATTTAAGGCCTTATGAGCATGTATTCATGCAATTAAAAAAATTAACTATACAACAGTTTTGTCAATTATTATTCAGGCTTTAATCATGTTAGATTCAGGTAGCCTTCACAATCGGAGGTAACGATTACTATAAAGATGATAAGGAATGAGTGAGTTTTGAAATTGTTTCATAGTTTGGGAAAAATAAAAAAAGAACACTTTGAAAAAGAAAAAAGGAAAATAACAAAATAGGGAGAAAAGAAAACTAAGAAACAAGGGGAGAGATGAGTTAGAAGAGGAAATCACAAAGTTAATAGCTAACAATAATAGTGTCAACCTTTTGTTGCCAACATTTTCACATTTTTGAAGTAGCAAGCTAGAGAACGAAGACATTGATCTTATCATAGGACTAATGAGATTGCCAGAAAAAGACTGTAATAAAGCTAAACTAGCATATAATCAAGACATTTGAAAGAAAAATGTCAAAGCCTTATTCTTCATTCAACAAGTAGTAGATGAATTAACCTATCCTTCCATTTTAGTGGTCATAAAGTTAAAGGAAGCTTTAGATGGTTTTTGAAATGATTATTAAGGAATTAAAAGATAGATATCTAGTATGCACATCATATTGCTCAGCCTTATTGTTCCTTAAGTGTTACCAATCCTTACAATATTATCGGGTAGACATACTCTCTATAATTAAAGATGGAGGATATGGACCTTGGCATTACAAAGCTGTATAAATGAGGTTTTAGTGGTTGACATACATCTAGCTATTAGAATTTTTGAAAGCATATTACTTAACTATGTAACAAGTTTGGTCATTGGTGAAACTATTGTGGTAGGAAATAGAGTCTCATTAATTCACGATATAACATTAAATGGGCCATTTAAGAGAATGGTGATTGTTATACAAAAGTAGGCAATGATGTACTTATTGGAATACATGTGTTAATACTAGGAAATATGGACAATGAATTACAAAGCATAATAACTTTTTTTATGTTTTCATTTTAGTATTCAAAATTTTAAATCTTCAATTAAAGTTTATAAACTATTAGAAATCAAACAACTCAGTTTAAATGGTCATTCTTCATTAATGTTTTACTAATGTGATTGACAGAACACAAAAAAGATTAATGTTTAAAGAGGTTACGAGACATCTTCTCTACATGATTATTTAGCATTAAATAAGCAACCATATTTTAAATATATAACCACTAACGTGTTTTTTTATAAGAGGCTCAAAAATTATATTAACAAAGAAGAAGAGCCATTTATCCCCTTAAATGTCAGTTTTCATAATTTTTATCAATAACATCAATAAAATATTAATGAAAAAGAACTTTTGAATTGAGTTATTTAATTTTAAAAGTTTGAATACTTAATTGAAAACTTTAAAAGGTTGGATAATAATATTAAAATTAAAAATTTTAACACTTTATAATTTGTTATCCCCTAAGAAATATAAAAATAGGTAAAAAGGGGCAAAGTAATAAAGATGTGTTTGAGAGTAAAAAAAAAGGAGGCAAAGTGAATGTGACCATGCTTGGTCTATCTAATGAAACCGTTAGATTTATATTTCCTATTTGTTGAGTATTATATAGAAGAATTCATTGATGATATTACAAGTTTTTAGATTATTATTGAGTTAACAAATCTCACAAAACCACAATCCTGATTTCTTTTTGTAAGAGAAATAAGACAGAAGATTATATATCAATAATGTCGAACAAATAGTAAGAAAACATATAATGTTTTACAATGTTATATAGAAGCAAAGAAGGGGATTTATTGTAGTCCACTTAGGTTTCTTGCTCGTAATTTTTTTATAAGGAATGGTGTCAATTTAGTAACGGGTATACTAAAGGGATGAACTCGAAATGATAAAGAATTCCTAGAGCTTAAGTTTAAGCAGTAAGTTTTGTCTGCATATATTGATTAGGTTAAAAAGGGAAGATTTCCCTATATGAGGAAAGTCAAAAAACAAACATTGCTAAATTATTAGGTCAATCTCTTCTAAGCACTTGTTGGAAACTTGGGTCAAAGTAGAGAAGGAAACTTGAACCTTAACAAAACCAAAAAAAAAAAAGCACACAATAAGGCAAAAGAGCAGAAAAGGCTAGTTAAAATAAGCACAAGTCTCTTTTTATAAAAAAAAAACACGAATGCTCTATCTTCGTCACACTCGTGTTGACATCACTAAGCTCTATAAGAAAGCGTGTGAGTGGGTCAATGAGCAACCAAAAGCAAGAAAAGTCACTAGTATGTAATAAAGCAACTAATCTTACACACACTATATGATAATACTCTTATTTTATTTTTCATAATGTTAATTTTAGATATTCATTTCACTTATGCCTATTATGTCTCAATTATTTTTCATTTTTCTTTGTCTTTATGGTGAAAGTCAATAAAGTTAGTGCTTAAAAATAAAAAAAAAACAAAGATAAGGATTCAAACATCGTTGAAACAAGAAAAGAGTTCGGTAAAGCCTAAACAATTTAAAGAGATTATTGAGGTTTAAACCCGTCATGTTAATTCCCTTATCTTTATCATGACATGAATTAATGTATTGTTTGTAATTATAAGTTTAATCCTTTTCTTTTAGACCTAATTTAAATAGGATCATGATTTCAAAATCAATTAAAATCTTATTTGAACCATCAGTTTTTAAAAGTTCAGATCAAATAAGTTTTTTTTAATAACTGGACCTAATTATAAGCCCAAGCTTAAAGTGCATCTATAAAAAGTCATTTTCCTATTTTACTTATTATTTTCAATTATATGGCGATTGCATAATATAAAAGACATTAATTTATTAAATAAAATAAAATTTTAAGAGACTAGATAAGATTAAAAGAAAATTTAAGTCCAAATAACAAGCTCATAAGAATGTTAACCTCCAGGCCAATCCGAGTCTTTAATTTTTATGCTTTCCTTATTCTCAAATCAAACCCAAAATGCATTCAAAGAATTATGTTCTAGAAATAGTTACTATGAACTTTTTTCAGTTCCTTATCAATTTTAATTCAAGCCTTAAGCCATAACACCAGGCGTTCCTTTTTAATCCAAGCTCTAGTGAATCCTTTGTAATTTCAAACCCAGAGACTCAAATCTAAGCATTCTTTTTAGCCCCAATTCCTAAGACTGAACTCTATGCATTCCTTTCAGTCCCAAGTCGTCCTAAGACTTAAATTTATGAATGTTTTTTTAATTCCAACCCTTAAGGTTTAGTTCTGGCCATTCCTTTTAATCCTAAACCCTAAGACTTAATTCTTTTCAATTTTAATTCCTAAGACTAAGCATTTTATTCAATTTCAAGTCCTAAGACTTAACTCTAAGTGTTTCTTTTTAATTTCAAGCCCTAAAACTTAACTCTAGGTATTTGTTTTTAATTTTAAGCCTTATAACACAACTGTGGATATTCCTTTTGATCACAAACCCTAAGACTCATCTCTAGGTGCATCTATTTAATTCCAAGCCCTAACATACAATCCTAAGCATTTTTCTCTTGGTACTTTTTTTATTTCATTTTAAACATATCAATTTTAATTTCAAATCCTAAAATGTAGGTATAGAAATTTTCTCTAGAATCAAGTTTTAGGCGTTTTATTTTAATTTCAAATTGTAAGACAAATAACTATACCATTTTCTCCATTTTAAATCCTAAGATTCTTTTTAGGTATTTCACTTTTAGTTTCAAGTTTAGATGAGATCTTAAACTCCTAAGTATTCAATCATACACTATGATTTTAATTTTAAACCCCTAAACATTACTTTATATATGTTACATTTAAGTTTTAGATAAAGCCCTAAATTGTTAGGTATTTAACCATGAAGCTTTATTTTTACTTCTTCAACATGCTTTTGTTTAGCGTACACATGTCCTCTAACTTCTTGTGTTCCATTTTCAATTACTTATTCTCCATGTTCAAAGGTATGATTAAAGAATTCGCCCACTTGAACATTTCTTCATATACCCAAACAAAAAAGGCAAAGGGGCATCCGTCGCCCTACAACATCAAAGTCATTGTCTAAATGATAAATAAAATTTGAATTATCTAGTCCGTTAACAAAAGTATCCCATAGTTAAGGTATCAAACCTCCTTCTGGGATTGTCATTAGCCCATGAGGTCATCAATGGACTTGAGTCTTAAAACTTAAAAAATGACAGTAGAACACTTGTGGCTCCTCAAACGGCTTTGTCATTCTTTTACTTCCATTCCTTCCAATGGACATGGGCGAGTGGACATATCGGGAGAAGAAAAATAATATTTATTACAATGATAAAACAAAACTGGTGGCCGTTGCAAAACATGAACAGTCACGTTAACTTCCAACAGTTATGTTTTTCCTAATATAAAATAAAGAATCGCATTAGTTGCAATTATCAAAAGAAACACGTTAAGCAAAAACCATCAAGGCTTTGAGAGTTTGGAGTGTGAATTAATCGGTGACTCTCGTAGCCAACCTTGAAACGTATACAAGCAAACAACAAATTGATCAAGTGCCTTACATCTCAAATGGATGAACTACGAGATCAATACGACTCGCACTATGGTTGAACATTTACAAACTATGAGTGCTATGGTTCATGATCTTAAGGCAGCTGGGTGGGCTATCTCTGAAGAGGAACAAGTCCTGAATGTGATTCGGGCTCTTCCAGATCATACTGACCACTGGAAGAATGTGAAACTTGTTTTTACACACAATGAGAATGTCAAAACTCTTGCAGAGATAACAAGGCACCTCGAAATAAAAGAGGATCGCTTAAAAGCATCTGACTCTTTCAATGTGGTTTTTGTTGCTAAAAGGAATAGACCAAAAGGTAACAATGCCAATCGAGGTAAGAGAAAAGATTCGCGGCCTCCTTAAAGGAATAGACTAAAAGGTCATATTGCCAAGAAGCAAAAGGCTATGGGCAAAGGAGAGAAAAACATGGCACATGTGAAATGCTATAATTGTGGAAAGAAAGGTCATTTTGCTCGGGATTGTCCTGAACCTAAGAAGGTACCTTGCTTATCCATTACTCCTGAGTTATATGTTTGTTCTCATACATTAGTTGCTAATTTTCTTCCTAATTGGATTGTAGATACGGGAGCAAGCAAGCACATAGTTCGGGATCGAGCTGGCTATGTGGACTTTTATCGGTATCCGGTGGGTTCACAAACTATCGTGTTAGGAAATGGCAATGAAGAAGATATCCTAGGAATAGGGACATATAAGCTAAGTTATGTGGAGGAAATACTTTTCTTCTCCATGATGCTCTCTATGCACCCGGGGTACGATGTTGCCTTGTGTCTCTTGTCACTTTAATGAAATCAGTTTTTAGTTTTTGTCATTATGGATTGGATATTATGTATAATGGCAATATTTTTTTCAATGCTACATTGAAAAACAATTTTCTAATTCTTGATTTAGATGCATGTTATGATAATTCGTTTTCTGTGTATGTTTCATATTTTGATCCTAATTTTGAATCTGTTAAATGGCATGTTAAACTTGGTCACATTGGCCAAGATAAATTGAGTAGGCTAGCTAAAGAAGGTCTTTTAGACCAACTCAGTAGGGTTAAGTTACCTAGATGTGAGTCATATTTAGCTAGTAAAGCAACTGCGAAACCTTTTGGTAAGGCTCCAAGGGTGTCTAAACTTCTAGAGCTTATTCATTTTGATATTTGTGGACCTATGAATGTAAAGGCACGTCATGGGGCTATCTATTTTCTCACTTTAATAGATGATTATTCTCGCTATGGGTATGTGTACCTTTTAGCTCATCGTTATGAAGCGCTTGATGTGTTCAAACATTTTGTGACTGAAGTTGAAATACAATTGCAAAGAAGAGTTAAAGCTCTTCGGATTGATTGTGGTCGAGAATATCTATTTAATATGTTCAAAGAATTGTGTGAGAAAAAGGGTATAATAAGACAACTAATGATTCCCCGAACTCCACAACAAAACGGTGTTGCAGAGCGTAGGAATCGAACATTGCTTGACATGGTTAGGTCAATGATGGCACACATTAGTCTTCCAATTGGTTTTTGGGGAGATGCGTTGCTCACAGTAACTTATATTCTTAACCGTGTGCCAAAAAAAAGTGTAATCGTCACTCCATATGAGTTATGGAATGGAAGAAAGCCCTCTTTGGATCATTTGCACCCATGGGGTTTGGCTGGTTATGTACACAACTTGACTCAAACATGGGAAACTTGGTCCAAGAGCCACCAAAATAGTGTTTATACGATACCCCGAACATTCTAAATGGTATATTATGTTTGGTAAGCACCCAAATGGTGGCATGACAAAAGTTGATTCCTGCAATGTGAAGTTTCATGAAGATGAGTTCCCAAGCATAGGTGAAATAAAAAAGGACCTAGAGTTGTATAAGTTACAGCAAGATAATCTCGGTGAGGGGGAGAATTTAGTTACTCGCCAAGTCCAAGTCACCGTGATTTTTTTTGCCCCAGAGAACCAAAATGAGAATGAGGTTCATCTTCAATCTCTAAACCCAAAACCTGTGGATAGTCGACATATTCACAATCCCACATCTCAAGGGGATAGTGGGAGTGGTTCTCAACATGATCAGGACCCCACATCTCCAAGAGATAAAGGGAGAGATTCTGAATCAAGGTAGACAAATGTAGATCCTGGACTCCGAAGAAGTGAGCGTGGAAGAATTCCTCAACAATATTTTCAAATCGAAGGGGAAATATTCATTTGTACTCCTTTGGAAATAAAAGAACCAACCTCTTTTGAAGAGGCTGTTGATTCACCTAACCACGGAGAGTGGATGGATGCCATAAAGGATTAAATGGACTCGATGGCAAGAAATCAGGTTTGGGAACTAGTTGATCTTCCGCCCCAACGAAAGTCAA
>JANIIA010000005.1:15555214-15573050 GCA_027478495.1 Erythroxylum alaternifolium | reverse complement strand
GTGGTGGTTTTGCCATGGAAGCGTTCTTTAGGGGCAGCAATGTGGTGGCGGTTAACATCATATGGGTTTTTTGATTTTTGCAGCATCTAAGGACAAAGAAGTTTGGGAGATAAATTTCGAGTCTTGGTGGCCATAGTCAATTGAGAACTAAATTTAAGAAATGTTTCGAAGGCAGTGAAAGAGAGATAGATTTACAGAGGACGACAGTCATGGCAATAGCAGAGTAAAAGAGAGAGAAACTTTCAAAGCTTTTAAATTAAAAGAGCAAGAGAGAGTCGGCCGTGAGAGTTTTCGAGAATGAGGATTATGAGATTTTTTTAATAAAACAATGGCCTATGTCATTAAAAGAGAAAGCCTGTAAGAGTTAGAATGAAGTTTCTGAGAGTTTTTTTTTCTAAGAAAACAATGGCAAATGTCAATTCACAGAGAAAGATAGCGTGGGCTGTGATAACATGGGCTTATGTATATAACTAACATTTTAATCTTTTGCTTGCTTATTATTTCATAAAAATTAAAGATTAATTTGTTTAATTATGCAAATAAGTTTTGCTATGTGAATTTTTTGTTACCATATAATTTGCATGAGTTAAATTGTTATAAATTCATGAATCTATTTTCATATAATATAATTTGAAATATTCCATAAATATGTTTTATTGGTAATTTTGTATTATATTTAAAATAATATTATATAAATGAGTTTTATATAATTTTGTATTTAAATTTTGTTTTATATGTATTAAGTTTTTTATTGTAAATTAGTTTTAAATATATGATTTTTTTGGCATCTTTGTGATATGTCAAATTAAAATAGCTTAATTAAATTATAGAATTCTTAATTCATTTTTTGTATTAGATGATTATGAGCTTAGCGAAATTTTTGATCATACAATGTGAATTGTGCATTTTTTGATAATTTAATTAATAGAAATGTGCCTCACGTCATTTTTATATATACTTGTAGATATGGTAACTAAAACCATAATCGATGATTTGTCTGCCAATGAAAAATTGGATGGGTCCAATTATGATATGTGGCAAAGGAAGATTCATTATCTTCTAAATGAACAAGAATTTTTCGAACATTTAACCACAATAATGACTGCACCTTCTATTAGAAAAAGACGGAAAAGATATTGATACTGTTAGTGAGCAATATCAAGCATCCTTAAAGGCTTATGGAGATTGGTCCAAAAAGGATCATAAGGTATGTTATACTATGTTGTATTTCATGCATGACGATCTAATTGGAGAATTTGAGGATTGTCCCACTACTAAGGACATGTGGGACAAGCTTAAGATCATGTTTGGTCCAACATCTGCAATAAGGTTTCGTGCCTTACAGCTCAAATGGATGAGCCACGAGATCAATAAGACTCGTACTATGATTGAACATTTACGAACGATGAGTGCTATGGTTTGTAATCTTAAGGCAGCTGGGCGGGCTATCTCTAAAGAGGAACAAATCATGAATGTGATTTAGGCTCTTCTCGATCATACTGAGCACTGGAAGAATGTGAAACTTGTTTTGACACACAATAAGAATGTCAAAACTCTTGCAGAGATAACAAGGCACCTCGAAATAGAAGAGGATCGCTTAAAAGCATTTGACTCTTCTAATGTGACTTTTGTTGCTGAAGGGAATAGACCAAAAGGCATTAATGTCAATCGAGGTAAGAGAAAAGGTTTGTGACCTCCTCAAAGGAATGGTCCAAATGGTCACATTGCCAAGAAGCAAAAGGAAAAGGGCAAAGGAGAGAAAAACATGGCACATGTGAAGTGCTATAATTGTGGAAAGAAAGATCATTTTGCTCGGGATTGTCCTGAACCTAAGAAGGTACCTTTCTTATCCATTAATCTTGAGTTATATGTTTGTTATCATGCATTAGTTGCTAATTCTCTTCCTAATTGGATTGTAGATACAGGAGCAAGCAAGCATATAGTTCAGGATCGAGCTGGCTATGTGAACTTTCATCAGTACCTGATGGGTTCACAAACTATCGTGTTAGGAAATGGCAATGAAGAAGATGTCTTAGGAATAGGGACATATAGGCTCAAGTTACATGGAGGAAATACTTTGCTTCTCCATGATGTTCTCTATACACTCGGTGTGCGATGTTGCCTTGTGTCTATTGTAACTTTAATGAAATCAGGATTTATTTTTAGTTCTAGTCATTATGGATTGGATATTATGTATAATGGCAATATTTTTGGCTATGCTACATTGAAAAATGATTTTCTAATTCTTGATTTGGATGCATGTTATGATAATTTGTCTTCTGTGTATGTTTCATATTTTGATCCTAATTCTGAATATGTTAAATGGCATGCTAGACTTGGTCACATTGGCTAAGATAGATTGAGTAGGCTAGCTAAAGAAGGTCTTTTGAACCGACTCACTAGGGTTAAGTTACCTAGATGTGAGTCATGTTTAGCTGGTAAGGCAACTGCGAAACCTTTTGGTAAGGCTTCAAGGGTGTCTAAACCTCTAGAGCTTATTCACTCTGATATTTGTGGACCTATGAATGTTAAGGCACGTCATGGGGCTATCTATTTTATCACTTTAATAGATGATTATTCTCGCTATGGGTATATGTACCTTTTAGTTCATTGTTATGAAGCGCTTGATTTGTTCAAACATTTTGTGACTAAAGTTGAGACACAATTAGAAAGAAGAGTTAAAGCTCTTCAGACCAATCATGGTCGAGAATATCTATCTGATATGTTAAAAGAATTTTGTGAGAAAAAGGGTATAATTAGACAACTAACAATTCCTCAAACTCTACAACAAAACGGTGTTATGGAACATTGCTTGACATGGTCAGGTCAATGATGGCACACGCTAGTCTTCCAATTAGTTTTTTGGGAGATGCGATGGCAACTTATATACTTAACCGTGTACTAAGTAAAAGTGTACCACCACTCCATATGACTTATGGAATGGTATAAAGCCCTCTTTAGATCATTTATGCCTATGGGGTTTGGCTGGTTATGTACACAACTTGACTCGTAAACATGGAAAACTTGGTCCAAGAGCCACAAAAATGGTGTTTATAAGATACTTAGAACATTATAAAGGGTATGTTATGTTTGGTGAGGACCCGAATGGTGGCATGATGGAAGTTGATTCCCACAATGTGGAGTTTCTTAAGGATGAGTTCCCAAGCATAGGTGAAATCAAAAAAGACCTAGAGTTGTATGAGTTACAGCAAGATAATCTCGGTGCAGGGGAGAATTTAGTTACTCGCCAAGTCCAAGTCACCAAGATTTTTTCTGCCTCAGAGAACTAAAATGAGAATGAGGTTCGTCTTCAATCTCTAAACCCAGAACCTATAGATAGTCTACATGTTCACAATCACACATCTTAAGGGGATAGTGGAAGTGGTTCTCAACATGATCAGGAACCCATATCTACAAGAGATAGAAGGAGAGATTCTGAATCAAGGCAGACAAATGTAGGTCCTAGACTCCGAAGAAGTGAGCGTGGAAGAATTCCTCGACGATATTTTTCAAATCGAAGAGGAAATATTCCTTTGTACTCCTTTGGAAATAGAAAAACAAACCTCTTTTCAAGAGGCTGTTGATTCACCTAACCGCACAGAATGGATGGATGCCATGAGGGATGAAATGGACTCAATGGCAAGAAATCAGGTTTGGGAACTAGTTAATCTTCCACCCCCCACAAAAGTCAATTGGAAACAAGTGGGTTTTCAAGATAAAACATCAGGTAGATGGAATGATCGACAGGTTCAAAGCCCGTTTGGTAGCGAAAGGCTATACCCAAATAGAGGGTATAAACTATGAAGAGACATTTTCTTCTATGGTGAGATTTTCCTCTATTCGTTTACTTCTGGCTCTGGTTGCCCATTTGGACCTGGAGTTGTTCCAAATGGATGTAAAGACTGTTTTCTCAATAGTAACCTTAAGGAAGATATTTATACGAATCAACCTATTGGTTTTGTATTAAAAGGTCAAGAAGACAAAGTGTGTCGTCTTAAAAGATCCATATATGGTCTCAAACAGTCTTCCAAATCGTGGTATTTCAGATTCCATGAATTCGTTACTTCTTTTGGCTTAGTCATGGTGTCAAAAGACCATTGTGCGTATGTCAGGAGAACAACAAGTGGAATTATGTTTCTCACTTTGTATGTTGATGACATGTTACTAGCCGGTAATAATATGGAGATGCTCAAAACCATTAAACAATGGTTGTCCTCTATCTTTGATATGAAGGACATGGGTGAAGCTAGGTATGTCCTAGGTGTGGAAATAACTCGAAATCGTCCCAAGAAGTTTCTTGGTTTAAGTCAAGAAGCATATATTAATAAAATCTTGGAACGTTTTCGAATGCATTATTCCAAACCTGTTGATACTCCAGTTGAAAAGGGTCTAACCTTGAGTCTTGATCAATGCCCTAAAACAGATAAGGAAAAAGAAAAAATGAGCAATGTTCCCTATGCTAGTGCCGTAGGAAGCTTAATGTATGCTATGTTGTGTACACGGCCTGACATTTGCTTTGCGGTTAGTTTGGTAAGTCGTTACCAAAGCAACCCAGGACCTGCTCATTGGCAAGCAGTCAAAAGGATTTTTCGCTACCTTCGTGGTACTTTAGACCTTGTCCTTTGCTATCAAGGCGGGGATTTAAGGTTAAGGGGATATTTGGATGCCGATTGGGGTGGTGACCAGGATGAGTCTAGGTCAATCTCAGGACATGTCTTCACTTTGGGAGGCGGAGCCATATTTTGGTGCAGCAAGAAGCAAGACTGCATAACATTATCAATAATGGAAGCAGAATATGTTGCTTATTGTCTTGCCGCTCAGGAAGCAATATGGTTAAGAAGTTTTCTTTAGGATCTTAATCTTACTCCTAAACTTAATGATCCTATTGAAATATTATGTGACAACATTGCTGCTATACAGTTTGCTAAAGATCCAAAGTTTCATAGAAAATCTAAGCATATCACAAGGCATTATCATTTTGAGAGAGACGTCATAAAAAATAAAGAGGTTGCCATAAAGTATATACCTACTAATAAGATGGTAGCTGATCCCTTAATTAAACCTATTCCTCAAGATTCGTTCAAGGCTTATGTGATGAGTTTAGGTTTACGTATGGTTTAGTTTTTCATTGAATTGTATCTTGATGTATATTGGAAGTGTTTTAATTGAAATGAGCATTTGTTTAATAAAAGTTTTTCTCCAATATTCATTCGTATGCAATTACATGATAAGGCACATTGTAATGTCACTAGGCTTCTGATTGACCTTGTCACATAGGTAATCACCCTAACGCTTGAGTAGCGTGTAGGATGAGACTTCATAATATTAATATTGAGTGTATGTAATATTGTGTTATCTTCATACTTGTGTAGTATGAATGATAAATTTTTTTTATTTGAATAGTCGTCTTAGTAAGTCTAAGATGAGACTCTGATGAGTCGGATGTGCAAACTTCAGATTTCACATTAAAGCCCTAAAAGCCAAATCTCGAGTGTCAAGATTAGCATTAGGTATGTTAATCTAATGGCTCGGATTAGTTTTTCAGTAAAGCTAGATTCATGATTTGTATGGCATAGAAAAGTGATATTCTCAGCTTAGTGGGAGCTATGCTATGACACATATGTCATACTGCGTGTGCTATATAACGACCTACTTGTGGAGTGACAGTTAAATCCCTTTCTCTGTCATTATGTGATCCTATAGACATTAGTGTCTAATCAAATGAAACCCTTCGACTTAGAACTATGATATGAAGTCAAGGCTTGGTGTTGCTACTTTAGTGTGTTTTTCCAAGGGCTAAGATGTGTACAGTCCAACGGAGCACATTAGGAAAGCAATTAAGCAAAAATGGATTATTATGAGTATCTAAGGAAGAATCTTTTTCCCTCAGACAATATCATCCCGGGCAATTATACTTGGTGTATAATCATATGATATATCTATGAGCATAAAGGGATAGTGTATGCGTCAGTGATGTTTTGAATGATTTGGGATATCATGAATATGTGAAAGTGTTATGTTAGTTAGATGGAGACTTAATATAACACTATTGGTTCTTTAATAGTCGCACGCCCCTCTCAATATGACACGTGAAATTTTAGAAGGACGATATAACTCGTGGCTTATGTGGCTGAGTGGGAGTTGTTGGCAGTTGAAAAACATGAACGGCCACGTTAACTTCCAACGGTTATGTTTGTCCTAATATAAAATGAAGAATCGCATTAGTTGCAATAAGCAGAAGAAAAACGTTAAGCAAAAACCATCAAGGCTTTGAGAGTATGGGGTGTGAATTAATTAGTGACTCTAATAGCCAACCGTGAAACGTATCCAAGCAAACAACAAATCGATCAAGTGCTTCCGAAAAAGGTTAGTTCTTTATATAAATCTACAAAAACAAAAACTAAAAAATTGACGAATAAAACAAAACAAAATTTCAAAATGGGTTTCAGTAATAGAAATACTCATTAAAACTTCACGTTCGTCATTCGGCCAAACCCGCATATAGTGGAGCTAGAATAATAGAAAAAAATTCATAGATGAAAAACCAGCTCCAATGCAAACGAGGAAAGGAACTTACTTGGTTATTCAATGTTTGATCGGTACAACAATTTCTCCTAACTAAAGCTTCAACAAATTTCTTTCACACGACTGTTGAAATCGAACACAATTTATTCTATTGAGCTTCATCAGCTTTTGTTCCAATTTATACAGTTCGGGAGTTTAGACATTATTGTTTCACGTCAGAAATGCTATATGTCAGTTTTATGCAAGTTGGATATCGTTTTTGACAAAAAATAAAATTAAGATGTCAAGTGATCTTGAATGTTAAATTTGAGAATCAAGCCCCTTTCGTTATGTTCACGTGTTATGAACATGTGACTAATACCTACGTTTAATATGTAAAATAACTAGTAAACTATAAAATAACATCTATAATCAACTTACAAAGTTGTAATACTAATATCTATTATGTAATACAAAATGAAACTTCTGAGGCAGCTAAGTTTAAAGCATACAAAGCATTTCGGCTTTTTGAAGTGACAGAAGACAAGAGTGCAATATTTGGTTTCAAAGCCTCCTTCGTATAAAAAGGAAAGGGATTGACCATTGACCATCATCTCAATCAGCACCTTAAGAACACTACCTGTGAATTACAAATAACCAACTCGATCGGCATTTAGGCATCTACCGTGTAATTATTTGAAGAGTTGAATGGACATGGAAACTTATATTGATAATCTGTAACTTATGCTGGCCAATTAACAGTTGATTTGGACACTCCAATGACTTTACCATAAATTGTGTACACTACAACATTAATGATTGCCATAGTGAAAAATGAAAATTAACGAAAATATCAATCAAAGACAAATAATAGACTTCACTTATTAGCCACAAACAATAAAATCTTTCCGTGACTGGAAAAGCAAGCAAAAGATAACGATTTCTTATTTGCCAAATTAAACCATCAATAACAATCCCACTGTCATAGCATAGCAGCAAACGATACCCCACGCATGTGTGAAGTATGAACACTCCGTTTTCCTTCGCCATCAATATATATATATATGAAAAAAACAACACTCACGTTTTCTTATTCCCTGTATTAGATTAAAGTAGCGTATAGACACTGAAAAGAGCCCATGTTTTATCACCCGGAAACTTTCCTCATAAAAGTTCTGCCAGGCTAGAATTGTTGAGATGACCTGAGAAACATGTCACCAGACTCCCCAGTCCACTGCACTCCAGCTCTCATAGCCATAGGTGGTGGTCGAGGCTGCACCATAGACTGCCTGCGAGAACCAATTGCCATGTTGGCAAATTCATCCACAGTATCAGAGATCGCACGTACTGCTGCTCCACCCTTGTTTACGGAAGCTGTAAGTTGACATAGATTCCAAATTAGGTTTTTTCCCCCCCTCAATTCACATTGTTAACTCGTTAACAAAATAGGTCCAGATTATCCATGATATAATCACCAAGAGACTGACAAGCGTCATGCATATTAAAGGTTGCTAAAACTTACGAGGGCTTTTCCTTCCTGGGGGTTGATATTTTGGTTGCCTTGTATTCATTGATTTCTCATTTTTATTTGCACTCTTCATCTACAGAAACGTCGAAAACAAGACTATCAATGAAGATGCACACCATGGTAACAATAGTCAAATATCCACACTCCAAAGTCAAAAGCAATTCTTTAAGATAATTCAGTTTCTCCAGAAAAGAACATCATAAATCACTTGTATATTTATGTTTAATGGACTATTAAATGATAAGTTTCGATTTCGATCTATGATATTTTATGAAGCTCAAATCCAGTTGTAGTTCCTTACTAAAACGACTAATTAAGTGATACAGTTGCTAAAATTGGTAACAGTTGAAGTCACATCAGAAATTTGATAGGATTAAGGGAATCAACTAAATGATTTACTTCAGTCATCCTCAATAGAACCGCTGAAAGCATTAACCCAATGCTAGATATCCCAATTTCCCAAAAACAAAGTAATGAAGCTTTCATATATAATGACATTTTTCAAAAGATGGCCTAAAACTAATCCAAGTTTACAAGGCATAGAGTCTGTTATAATTGAATTGATCTAAATGACAGAGTGATTTTAGTCTAACATTTCCAGTTCCTCCAAAAAGGAGCAAGTATAAATTAATAACATTAGTTTACCTTGTTAGCCATATCCAGCTTCCGTTGCACACCTGCAACATGATGTATAACGTGAGGATCATTCATGAGACTAAAGGTGTATCATATTTTAAAAGTTAGTCATAAAAAGAACATGTCCCCTACTTGGGGTCCATCTGTCCCACAAAGAGAAATTCAAGTCACATATGTATATCAGTATCAGAAAAAAGAGGCACATACTCTACACACATAGAAGTCCTGGAAACACTCCGAATGACTATGTTTATCTCATTTGTGATCGTAAAATATAGCAGTTGATAGACTCTCCAATAGAAAATTATTCACAGGTCTATTGAAAGCGTAGCAGTATTAATGGCAAGTTTGCAAAATAATTCCCAAATCACTGTAGAATTCACAACTTGACAACTCCTAAAATTCTAGAGGAACTTTTCATCAAAAAAAGAAAAAGTCTAGAGGACCTAATAACCTTAAACCCATTAAACTTGTGCCTACCTGAGCTCAAAGAAGCGTGCATCTTTGGAGAAGGAAAATTGTTAACAAGCTTCGAATTAGTCAAAGCCCCAGCATATCTCCGAGCATTCTGTTTCTCCGATGATACCTTAGTTCCAGCTATAGCACAGTAAAATGATCACATTTCAGGTGTACAGATAAGCCAAGCAATACACACATGAAAAGTGGAATAATTTATCAATCAACTTGGACAACCACAAAGCAGACAGAATAACCAACCAGATAGAGGTGTTCTAGTAATGGCTGTTCCGTAACGAAGTGATGGTGGGACATAAAAGCAACTCTGCAAATAGATAAATTTGAATGCTACTCAGAAACACAAATTAAAGACCGCTATGAAGCCATCACAATAAAATTGAAGAAAAGAATGCATAAAATCAACCTGGAAGAATGGATGTTGAAGGGCCTCTGCAGCTGAGGGTCTCTTGCAGGGATCCCAAGAACAGAGTGACTGCATATACACAAAATAAGAAGCAAACAATGACAGAAGGAAAGAACCGGAAGTTATGCAAATACAGAACCAAATAGACTAAAGCAAAACTATTAAAAATTATACTAACCGTGATAAGGTTGATTGCATCATCACTTGCTGATGGTATCAGAACAGACAGGTGGACACCAGCAAACTGCAATACCATGAAACACAAATCATCTCAAATTTTGATCATGGAATGCAAAACCCAATATACCTAGCAAGTTCACGTAAGTCAAATGCATTGATTTATATCTTGACCAATCCAGCTACTAAAAACCACAACTTTTAGGAACCAACAAGACTTGACATACACCCCAAGTACAAAATTCAACAGAATCACAATAACTGAAGAAATTTAAACATGCCTCCAACGTATATGAAATGAAAATAAACAAGTCTGACCTGTGGAAATTGGTAGTTAATAGCTCTTGCAAGATCAAGTCCATCAGCCCAAGAATCCTCTGTTGGAGTGCCTATTACACTGCATATTTTGTAGATCTCATCCCATGCACTGTCAAATCATGTGATAGCTAGTGAGCAAAATGTCAACTAAACTGCAACAAGTTTAGAGAAATGATCAATATTGTACCTGCTGCCTGGAAAAAGAGGACGAAGAGTGAATAACTCAGCCATAATGGCACCCATTGCCCACATATCTACAAAAGAATGCAAGTAACATTAGGATATATGATATGGATAATATTGCTTTAGTTATCCTTAAAATGTAGAACATCTCAGATTAGTCAACTACTAACCAACTTTAGAACCATATATGTATGTCTGAAGCAGAACTTCTGGGGCCCGATACCTAAGATATTCACAGAGCAAAGCTCAGTATCAAGCAAAAAAAAAAACATAATTATTTCACAGCAGAACAAAATCAAAAGGAAAAGGGAAGATAGCATACCACCGTGTTGAGACATATTCAGTATATGGTGGTTGAGAACTTATTTCTCGTGCATGACCAAAATCAGCAATTTTAATTACATCCTTTGATACCATCAAGTTCTCTGGTAGAAGTGCAAGTTATCAGTCCTACATTTTAATGAAATATTTGCATCCTTGCACGCACAAATTCTTAATAAAATTTTAATTCCAGCTATCACCAACAATGTGCAAGATTGATTATACCATCTCAATATCAGAGGGTTCCAAGAGAAGATGGCCAAAGAGGACTTGAAAAAAAAAAAGAAGAAAGCAAAGTTGTAAATACCAAAACTTTCACTTCCAAGAAGAAGAAATATTTCTGTAAGCACAAGTTGCCACTTTGTAGTATCAATTATCATAAGAAAGCCGAAATTTAAACATTATTTTCACTAGCTTGTTCCGTCTAGAAGTTGTCTAAAAAAAGATATAAAAATTTACCTGGTTTAAGATCACGATGGAAATATCCACGCTGGTGCATGTGAGCAAGACCTTGAAATACTTGGAAACACCAATTTCTAACCTGAGCTTCGGGGAATAACTTTTCCTTGTCTTTAATAAGTTGGTAAAGATCACACTCCTGTGTAACCAATATGTCAAAAACATGCGCCGAACAAGGTAAGGAATCCAACTTGATTAACTAGAGAAAAAGAACTTACCATGTATTCAAAGACAAAGTACAAGACATCATTTTCCCGAATTACTTCCTTGAGCTTCACAATAGACGGATGACTCATTTTTCGCAATGCCTTCACTTCTCTAAGATTTATGCACTCTTCCCATGAACGGTATCTCTTCTTCATCTTTTTTACTGCAACCTGTTCATCATTACACACATCAACCTGATCACAATAAAAGACCATAACAAACAGTCCATAAGATGTCAAATCTAACTGAACTTACAACTTCACCAGTCTGTTTATTAATCCCTCGCCACACACTCCCAAATGTTCCATCACCAACTTCCTTGATTAACTTGTACCTGCATCAAACGTCCCCATTTATAATTGATGATAAACAGAAAAATAACCATTTAATATGGGAAGCAAACTCACCTCTCCATCTTGCGTGGAACACAAAGGAGCTCTTTCTTTATTCAGAAACAAGAATAAAAATCAAAAGGGCTATATGACATTTATGGTTGATTATCCTTGGTGAAAATGTGGAGTAAAATGAAAAGCCTTGCTGGTCCAGGGAAACTCCAACTAGTTTTCTCCAACGGCAATTGAGAGCAGAAGACCAAAATGTTTATAATGGACAAGCTCCATAAACATAATCATCCCAGCACCCGAAACTTCAGGATAACAGAAAGAAGAATGAACACGGCAAGAAGCATAGAACATAGTGACAACAAAGCAAAGGACCAACCGCTATGATTGTCGTTGTCAACAAGACAGACACACCAATCTTAAGACACTCCAAAACTAAAATAAAAAACTGCTGCTGATATAGGTAGATAATGTTGAGTAAGCAAGTCTGTCGACACTTCAAGCAGTGCCCATCAGGAGCAATGGACGATAGATAACAAGCCAACAGTCAGCAGAGACTTCACGCAGTGGCGTGTCTAATCTCAAACTACCTAATCAACTTTGTTTGATCCTTGCAGACTTCAGTCCTGCAACATTATTCCTTGGTTAGAGAAACAAGACAATAAAGTCAAGAAGAAAAGCCCATTTTAGTCCTTTAACTGATACCAAAATTAGTTTAGTACCTTAAACTTTAATTTTCATCAGACAAACCATAAACTTACAATTATATTTTGACAGACCTCTTAATCTTTTAACTATAATAACGCATGTGTTCTACTGTCTCGAGCTAAATGGTATGATGATAATTTAAAAGTTCAGAATTTATTTGATTAAAAATAGTGTCAGTGCTAAGTGAACTTCTAAGACAAGTTGAAGGACTAGATTTGATCTTTTCCTAATATTAACTAAGAAAAGAGACATAGGATACAAGATTTTACCTCAGAACACATATTTGATATTTCTTCAACTGGATGTTTTATCAGCAATGCACTGTCTACAAAACAATTATCAAGAATATGAGAAAACAAAAACCATATGGAAGCACTGATCAGTGGGAAAAGGATAAGTTCTTTACCTGAGAATATGCGCTAAAGATTCAACATCTATCTCAGAATAACTTTGCATCACGTCTCCTATAGTCTTCATTAAACATAAACTGACCACTAAGTGCAGTTCACAAAGGAAACAAGAAGAAAATCTCCAACAATGAGAAACCGCCAATCAAGCACTTCTTGGAATGAAAAAACCCGATACTGGTGGCATCTTGACCAGAACAACAATTTCTCCATGTCTCAATAAAAGAAACTAAGCTGTTTAGATCCAAGTTCCACGCAACCTAATTACAAGCAAAACAAAAAAAGTATGTTACTAAACATAATTGATGTGATCATAACACCCACGTAAACTACGAAAATCAGTCAACTTCAACATGATGCACATCCACAAAACAAGCACAATTTCAAACGGATCAACAATTAACACGTAGTAAACTGAACCAAACAGCATTATAATAATTCAACTGAAAGGATTAAATAAAACAGCTAAGCCAGATTTAAGTTTCTAACCTTGTTGGCTAATTGTCACACACTAAATCATACAACTATCAGCTAACCAGCTACAGCAAGCTAAACAAGTACGCTAGAAAAACATAACCAGCTAATTCATTACAAAGTCTATATTCACATAATCTATGCGTCAAACAAGAAAAACTGAAAACAGACAAATTGCTCGTTATCCAAAGAAAATTCTTCTCGGTAACTAAGTCTAAGGTGCATAAACTAGGCAATAAACAAACGGAACTGAAACGACACAAAAAGCTGCTATCAAACAAAATATTGTTATAAACCATTAAGAAGACAATTAACTCATAAAACGTCATTAAATTAAATAATGAATGTGTCGAAGGCTTCCAGATCGTGAATACTTGGATCAGAATGCAATTCATATCACAAGCGCGGTAGATCACAATCATCAAGAATCCAAAACAATTCATGCAGAACGAGAACCTTGATTATCATGACTCATACAGCATTTAATTGCAGCTAAATTCAAAATCCGTGGATTAAAAACAATCCATTAAGAAAAAAAAAGGCTTAAACAAATAAAAAAAAACAACCTCACGCAAAACTCGACAATTTAGCCCTTCTCATCCAAACGCAAAACAATCACCAGAAACCCTAATTTGAAATCGGAATGATAGAAAAGAAATTTTCGAATTAATCAAAGACCAAAGACCAAAAACCTAACCTTCGAAACCGAGAACAAGAACCAAAACCCCTATCAACTCATCAAAAGGAGAATGAATCAAATCAGATCAAAATCTGATAAGATGAGATCCCAAGAAACACATGAGAGAGAGAGAGAGTAGAACCTAAAAGCGAAAGGGGCATATGAAGAAAACCGTCGCTAAGGACGGGAAGAGGCAGTGATTCTGTCTTCCTTTGTTCTCAATCTCCCAACAACGAACCTCACAAAACGCGTCTCTAGTCTCTACCTCCAGGCTCCACCCACTATATAATATTTATACGTGCATATGTAAATATCGATTGTTGTTATAAACATGTTCGTGCGGAGGAAGAAAAATACCTACTTTGTGGGCCCCGCTTTTCTCCTACGTCTACGTGTCGTTTTTCAGGTAATTTTTCTCTCTTTTTTTAAGGGGAGATGAAAACAAATTACACGACGAATTTAAAAAAATAGATTCCCAGTATATTCTTTAGAGGAGAATATGGCACTCTGGAGTTGCAAAATAAGTGATTCCTGTAACAAAATAAGTTATTCCTACAACAAAATATTCAGCATAGTTCTTTCCAAATGTTTAGTGTGATTAAAAAAAAAAGCAGCTAATGTGTGTGGGTAAGTTATATAAGACGCAAACAATACATAATCGGCTGGGGTGGCTCGTGGGACCATTTTTCACCTTATTTAAAATTAACTTTACAAACAAATTGTTGGAAACACAAGCTTGATCTATTTGATGATTTCCTTTTTCCTAACCAATCAGTGTTTAAAGATGGGCGGACTATCGTCAAAAAAATTTAATTTATTAATTTATTTGTTTAACAAACGATTGTTTTAACTTTGCTGCATATAGAATTATATTTTAATTGCTCATCTCTATCAAATTTATATAAATTATTTCAAATTATAATTTAATGAACTCGCAAACAATTTTTTACATAATTCATCGACTAGCAAGTTTAATACGCAAGTGATAGATTTATATGAATCATAAGCATGCAACTTAAGTTATGGTTATCTTATATAGGCGTTGTATAGTAAATGATTTATCAGCTGTTTTTTAGCGGATTGACAAGTTTTAGGGGTTTGATATAATTATGTTTGATAATAAATTGATTAAGTTGGCGAATTGAATTTAATTTGCTAATTTTAAAAATGCCATTATGAGGAGCGTTTTTTTTTAGCGGCTGAAAAATTAAGGGAATAAAAGACTATATTATATCCAAAAGTTATTATAAATTACTCAAAGACATAGAGATAGAGATATAAATTTAACTTAATTTATACAAATTTTAAAAAGTTAGTCATTAAATTAAAATTTTAAAATATTTAATATTAAATTAAAATTATCAAAAATTTAATACTTTTAATTTTGTTATCTATAATTATATTACATTAATTACTTTTACATAGACTCAATATTTGCATCCCTTTTTATATCAATATTTAGTATATAATATTTTTATCACTTATATGTTGTGTTTAATTTAATTCAATTTAATCTAAATTTAATAAGTCAGTTTTAAATTAATTATTTTGTCTAAGTTTAAAATTTAAGAGATTAATATAAACAGTTTTTCAAAAGAATTTTATTTTAATTTAATATATTAAAAATATTTTTCAAATTTTAAATTTTAAAAATTAAAATAACAAAAAATATATTTTCTTAAATTAGAAATTAAATCGATATTATTTTTATAAACTCAATTTCATATTAAGTTTGCTGGTGTTGCATTTGAAGAAAAACTCCTGATGTGATCCAACTAAACTCATTCTCAAGCTTATTTTTATTGATATTTTAGTAGTCTCTCAAGTTCTTCAGTTGGCCCTTGCCAAGCTAAGAGGATCTCGAGAAGTTTTTAATCGAACTCATTCATCATTGAGAAGTTGTATTCAGAGGGCTTTCAGTGTTCATAACGTTCAATGAAAGATATTGGAGAAAATAATGGTGTTGATTTCTTTTGCTTTTTCTAAATTCTTATGAGAATATTCAGAGAAATACTAAGATATATATAGCTAATACTCATGTCCTTATAAATTTTTTTTTTAAGTCATAATCTCATAAGTCATTTTACATATTAACAGCTAATACTAAACAACCAATTTTATCAAACATCTTTAAATAAACGTTGATGTTTTCCACTAGTTAAATCAACTATATTAATTCATTGTTAGCTAACCACTGCTAGAATCAACTAACAACTAATGCAATATGTTGATTGCCAAACAAGGCTAGATTCAAAACTTTGGCTCATACTTTTGGGGGGAGATATGATCCCTTATGCAGCAAAATAATTACAAACTTTTCTTATATAATTTTCTAAAAGTCAAAATCACTTAAATTATATAAAATGATCAACATATAAATCACAAGAAACCATAATCTTAATTTAATCCTTATTTTGAAGTGTAATTATTTTTCTTGTTGTTTTCCTCAAGTAATTTATAAAATCAGCTCATCCTAACCATCATAATTGCATAAGTGTCTGATCTTTAATGATATCCACATAAGGTGTTAAGAGAACTCTGCAACTATTATAGAGAGGGTTAACTCCCAGAGAGCCTGTGCTTATTTATAATAAGCTTTGGATATTTCACTAATTTAATTAAAATTGAATTTATTGCAATTAAACTTTAATGAAAATTACAATTAATTATAATTAAATGCTAATTGGACTTAAATAAGATCAAATATCTCATAATGGTCCTTATTTATTAAAAATTTTATATTCCATCATAAATTTTATCAAACGTTATAATCAAGTCCAAGTTAATTAAAATATATTGTTTGATGAAAATTACAATTAATTATAATTAAATGATAATTGGACTTAAATAAGATCAAATATTTCATATTGGTCCTTATTTATTAAAAATTTTATATTCCATCCTAAAGTTTATCAAACGTTATAATCAAGTCCAAGTTAATTAAAATATATTGTATCTCTTCGACTGTTCTTTGTGAGTGACTTATTATGTTTTCAAATATGTTATTACAATAGATATACATTATAACCCTAAATTATATTTAGGATTAGATAAATTAAACTCTTTTCATTTCTCTTTAATTCTCTAATTAAATAATTTATATTTAAATTTTAAAATTGGAGTCTAACAAAGCAACATGACCACTCAAACATTTAGAAATGTCAAAGTAGTTTTAACTAACCTTTTTGTACATGATTTTTTCGTATAATTTAATCTTTTCATCATACATTGTTCTAATTAGATATAAAGCATGGAATAAATGTATACGTCATTTGAGTCCAATCATGCTAGTTCTCTATCATTAGTAATTGATTCAATTAATAACATATGTAAACTATTTTACAAAGTGTCGTTCCACCTTGGCTAAGAATTTGCGAAAGCGATACTAATTGAGAATAGTATAACATTTTCCTTAATCACTTTGCGGTAATGAATCATATATTCATCACTTAACTCACTACAAGGAAAATGCCTTTTGCGACAAAAATTACCGACTAAAAATACGATCATTTCGTAGATAATAAAGATTATCGACGGAATTCTTCGACAGACGAAAGCGTCGTAGAATCGGTCGTAGCTAATACTTAACGACGGTTAAAGCATATTTCATCGGTAACTTTGCTGACAGTAAATTTGATATCATCGGAAAATTTACCGACGGTATATTATCTTACCATCGGCAAAGATACCGACGGTTTACTCTGTGCCTAACCATCGGTGCCATTTAGCGACGGTTGTTTTGTTCCATCGGCATATTTACCGATGGTAACAAACTTACCGTCAGTGTATTTGCTAAAACCTTTACCGAAGGATATGTGTTTCCGTTGGTAATTCCTTCTACCATTACCAACGAAAAACTGATGGACAGTCGATAACGGGTCATGTATTTATCGACGGACGTTTCTTTCCGTAGGGAAATGCATTACTTAATTTTTGTAAAATATATAATATATATTGTCATTATATTTAAATTATGGTTAATGCATAATTTTAATAATTATAAATTTATAGTAT
>JANIIA010000005.1:15418028-15432522 GCA_027478495.1 Erythroxylum alaternifolium | reverse complement strand
GAAGAGTGAGCAATTAAATTGTCATATCTTGCTACAGTGGAGAGACCCACCAAAACAAGGCATCAAGAAAGGAGCTCCAGACAATACACGCACCAACAGAAAGAGGATAGCTGGAAAGAAAAAAAGAGAACTGGAGTGCTTTTTGTTTAATCACAGTAACCCCACCAAGGACACGCACAACAGAGACACACCACAAGGAGCTCGAGATGCACTACACAGGAGAGGAATTAAATAAAAGGAGGCAAACACCAACACACAAGGGCAGAAAACGTGAGGAAGAGGAACGTGAGCTGAGGAGAGCTGCGTTGATAAAAAAAAGGAAGAGAAACACACAGACCACGCAGTGTGAAACAGTGGAGGTGAAGGGGAGAAAACGTTGTCATTGGCATGGAAGGGAAGAACACGCAGGAACAAGGGGGGAGAAAAGAGCAAAAATAAGAAGCAGCAGAAGCAATGACGCAAAACAAAAGAACGTGAGCAGAAAGACGTGAGCAGAAAACGTGTGGGAGCAAGAACGTGAGCTGGGAAACGCTACAGTGATACAGACCACGCAGAGTGCAATAGTGGAGGTGTTGGGGAGAAAAAAAAACAAGAAGCAGTGCAGGAGTGACGCAAAATAGGAGGGTAGCGTAGCAGGAGAGGAGGAGCACAAGGGACACTCCGCACTAGCCAAAACGCTAACCACCAAGGAGAAAACGGCAGCTGCTGGGAGGCACACCAAAGACGCTCCACACAGTGACGCACAGCAGGGATAGACGCGAGACGTGCACACCACCCAGCCAAAAACGCAAAGAGGGAGATCCCAAAAAAAACCCCATTCATCCTCTGTTTATTATCTGATGTCTCTTAAAAAAATCACAGTCACCAAACAGCCTAAACTCCTTTATCTATGGTACTTATTGTTACCATTTTTTAAGTATTTTTATCTTTATTTTATGATTTATAGTTTATAATTTATTAGTATTTTTATTATTAATTGTATTATTATTTTCATTATTTATTTGTATTTGTATTTATTTATATCTACTTCTATTTCTATTTTGAATTTGAATTTCCTTATTCTTATTTGTCTTTTATTTTCTTCAAACATTTCTCAAAACCTTTTTTTTCTTTTTTTCACTAGTTAGGAGTATGACTACATATTACTGTATTTCCCCAGATCCTGTGTCTCGGTGAAATTTTTATTAGGTTATTATTGTTATTGTTGTTGAACATAAAAATAAGCAATACATCCCCAAGGTTTAAGGGTTGTCATGTCAAGTTTTTTACCTATCTATAACTCATATGAAGTGCTTGTAATTGATTTTATAGGCGTATGATTAATCACATAAGTGGTTGTTAGCAACGTATCACCTAAATAGGTGATTGGAAAATTTGCTTATGCCATCATGGACCTAAGCATTTCTTAGTAGTGTTCTATTACATCTTTCTGCTACAATGTTTTGTTATAGGGTTCTGGGAATTGTTAGGTTCTAGGAATAGTTAACTATATGTCTATTCCTTTTTCATTACATAGCATTTTGAACTATCAGGCAAGTACTCTTATCCTCAATCAGTTTGGAATGCTGTTTATCTTCATTTATAGTTGATTCTTAACTAAATTCATATAGCTGATGAAATAACTTAATGCTTTTGATTTGTGAGAAATCAAATAGACATGACCACACTGAGTATAGTCATTTATAAAAGTGATAAAATATATAAGCTCACATCTTGCCCTTACATTCATTGGACCACAAATGTGAGAATGCACTAATTGCAATGGGTATAAAGCTTATGCTCCCTTTCCAAAAGGTTTTCTAACCATTTTACTAGCTAGAAAATGTTCACATGTAGGTAGACCTATTTGACTTAGATAAAAGGCTCTCTTTAGCCAATCAATTTATTTGATTTTGACTAATGTAATATAGTCAAGCATGCCATAATATTGCATCATTGTTAAAAGTACTAGATGATGTAACTAATGAATAACTAATGAATAACTAATAGTATTATTAATAATCATAACATCCAGTATAATAAAACCATAAAACATAAAACCATGACTATAACATATAGTTCCAAGGTACAAATCTATTCATCATTATGGAAGTTTATATTAAAATCAAGTTTAACTAACATCAACATAGAAAGAAGATTCTATCAAATTTATAGACCATATAAAACCTTATATGGGATAAGGAGTTAACCACCATGCGTAACCAATTCACATGTGTCAATCCCTTGTACAACCATTTTGGAATTGTCATAAAGGAATTTCCTTCCATATGAGATCTTCCAAAAAACTATAAAGGCATCTCTATCCTTCACTACATGGTTGGTTGCTCCTGAATCTAGAATTCATAAAGGACATGATTCAGTTAGAAAAATATAATAAGAAACATTCAATAAATGAATGTTTTTATTATAAGAATGTACTTTTTTTAAGCTTGCTACAATCACAAGCAAAGTGACCCTTATTGCCATAATTATAACACTTAACACATTTCATATTCCTTTTTTTGAAGGGATGTTTAACCTTTTTATGTTGATTCCACTTGGATTTCTTGGAGTCTTGAACAAAGTGGTGGTGTCTCTTATTTTTTGTCCACTTATGCGTATCATGATTCTTGCACTTCTTGTTTATAACTTCATGTGAACCAAAGCCAATTACATATATCTCAAAAGACATCTTTGAAGCTTTTAGACACTCTTCTTCTAGATGTGATGCCTTATAGCATCTTCCATGGTCTAGATGCTCTTATTATAAGTTAGATTCAACTTTATGTGCTCCCAACTTTGAAGCAATAAGCAAATTATAACTTACATTTGTTACTCATTGGATAATTCATGACCAACATCGCTTAGCTCACTTATCATATTTGTCATTTGTCGTGGATGCCTTTGCATATATATATATATATATCAAACTTGATAAAGAGTGGTCGTATCTTGGTCATTGAGGTATCTTTAAATCATGTAGCTAATATAGACCACATATCCTTAGCAATTTCATGCTTTTGAAATTCACGCATAATATTATTGTCCATGCTGCTTAGCGATATAATATAAGGCAATATGTTCTCTTTTTCCTATAACTTGTATACATCACGGTCCTTTTATATTGGGTTGTATTTCCCTACTCAAGAGGTTATGTTTAATGGCTCAAGAGCCTCTTAATCCTTCAAATTATATTGGTAAAAAATGATGAATGATTAATTATATTTATTAATTTCATATAATTGATGCTACAATGGCGAACCATTGTCTTATTGTAAAAATAATAAGTAACATCACATTAATATTAGTTTGGCATTTTATTGACACAAAGTTTACTCTATCAAAATTTTCAATTACTTAATATTAACTTTTAAATTAAACAATTTAAATTGTTAGAGTTTAATCTGTATTTTGATGTAAATATTGATATTTAAAATACATTTTAACCTTTTATCTCTATAAAGAAACACATGCCCCTACACAGTCAGATTCGTGTTTCCAAAAAAAGACCAATGAGACGTTGACATATAACATTAAAGCAAAAAAAAAAAGACAAAAGGGACAAAAAATAATCAAAAGATTTATTTCTAATAACTAATTAAACCTTAACATTTTACAACAATTAAATTAAATTGTATTATTTTACAAATGTTCAAATTCAACTTTACATTTAACGAAAAAAGTTACAAGGACATAATATCATCAATGTGACGACATAGTAAAAGTTTATAATATTTTAATGTTATAATGAGTTTTGCAATGCCACATAAGTACCACGTGGCAATGTGGGACTCGTAATTTTAAAATTAATTAGTAAGTTATTATTAAATTTTATTTAATTTAACCTAAATAAATTAACATAATTAATTGCATTAACTAATTAATTATATGAGGTAAAAAAAACCTAATATGAATGCCCTAAATATTTCAATCACAATATGAAACCCATAGGCCATTGTTATTCATTCTCTTCATCATCGTTGTTCACCACTGAAGTCCCCTGCTTTAACTTTACAGCATCTTCACTATGTTAATGTCCATTTTTATAGCTATATATCCATTTTTTGGTTGCTTTTGGTTGTTTTGAATTTGTGTCTATTTTTGGCAGCTTCATTTTTTTGTCTTTTTTGAGAAATTAAAAAAGGATTTAATTAATAAGTGGAGTGTGTAATTACAAATAGCCCACCACTAAATGCCCTTACATTAGTTAATGCAATTAGGGCATAATACAGACCCACTCATCTAAGGAAAAGAAACACAATTAATCGAGGAAATTACTCGAAATTCCTCTTCTCTCAATCTCCACTAAATTTCGTTACATCAGTTAAAGCAATTAGGGCCTAATTAGACCTACTCATTTCTGACTTCCTTTTCTCTCAATCTCTAGATAAGAAATTCTTATTCAAGATTTAGATTTGCACTGGTTCTTGGATGTGGTTATTTAAGACTCTCCCTCACCAGTCCATTGATTGGATTTCTCAATAATTACCATGTGGTTCGCATGCAAACCTAATGTTTCCTTCATCTCCACTCCATCAGTCTCTTAGAAGTAAGCCCTCTATTTATGCTTTCCATTTCTTTATATGTTGCTTGTAGTGAACTTCTCCTTTCTACATGAGATTAGCATCATTAGTTATATTCTCCATAATCTGGCTAAGTGAGGTGAGCATTCCTTGATGGCATTCGAGGAGATAATTTTCTCTCTAATTTTAATATAAACACAATAAAAAAACTTATTGTTGACTTCTACTTGTTTCCTAAAACCTCCTAAGGTTTCTTTCAGTCCATATTTCCTTTATGCAACTCGTGAAGGAAATAAGATAGAAAATTGCATTAGGTTATGAGACTACCTTTGATCTGATGAACCATTTCATAATCCCTATAAATAGATGAGTGTTTAAATCCCAAAGGAATTTGAGTCTGATCTAGTTCTAAATGTCCTTAGAGAAAAGACACTCAAAGAAAAAATGGTCTCTATTTTCTCTTCCTGAGTTACATTGAACACATTCCTCATTAGGATTTAGAAAGGGAAGCCTATCCACTATACTTAGCTTGTTTAGGGATGTTAGTAATAGAATGAATGAATAGCTTAGTAGAAGCTTCTTATGCCAAATTATTCCATGCCAATCTACTTTGTCATTTCTCTGAATCAACCACTGTCTACATATCTTAGTATTGAATAATACCTGGGGATGGTTTCTCTAAATGTATCTATCAGGGGACATCATATTTGGATGATAGTTGGGTTTTAGGAATTGAAGTTTCCTTTGGAATTCTATCTATTTCCCTTCTCTTATAAAAGATTTTACCTTGGCACTTAAAGGGAGGTGGTTCCATAGATGAGTGGCTATCTAATTATTGACTAGGGAACCACTTCTCGTCGAATTAAAAACTAGCCCTTTTTTAGTCCCATCTTAACAAGAAATTTCAGGTTTCAGTACTTCCTTGAACCTTAGCAATTGTGTTAGAAACCAAAATGGTAAGTCTTGGGGTTAATAGCCTATATGCTCTTCCCTTTTAGGAAATAACTATAGGGCCATTTGACCCATAGAGTTTCCTTACCCTACAGAATGGATTAGAACTTCTTTATCAAAAGAGCATTATTAGTTAATTTTATAAGGATAGCTCTTAAACCTTCCTCTACCTTATACCTGCAAACATTGCTTCACAACCTCCTATAAAAAATTCCTCATGAGCTTTTCTATTGGTTTAATGATTCCCCTTGCTAACACCATATTAGAAGACTAATAGATATGTATGGAGTTGAGGATTAAATTGACTAATTGTAGCCTACCTCTAAAGGATAAGGCTCGATTGGTCTAAAAAGTCAATCTCTTCTGAATTTTCTCAATAAGAGGAAAGCATTTACTAAACTGGATCCTTCTGCTTGTGATTAGTAAGCCTAGATAGCATATAAGGGTTTGTTTTCTCCCCATCCTGGTTATAGATGTTATTTTCCCTTTTATTTGATTTTCACTTTTTTAAAAAAATGGTTTTGGCATAGTTGACAGTCAATCCAAACATGGAATTGAATTGATTCAAATTAGACATTAGGAGATCAATTGATTCACCATCAGCTTTAGAGAACAAGAATAGGTCATCTGCAAAGCATATATTCACCTAAGAGACTTTCTTGCACATACTGTGATGTTTGAAATGTGTTCCCCTACTACTATTGTAATTGAAAATAGAAGTTAGGGCTTCCATATATAATATGAAAAGATAAAGTGACAGGGAATCCCCCTGCCTAAGCCCCCATTAACAATTGAAAATATTTATTACAGATCCATTGACCATAACAGCATAAGTTGTAGAAGTAATACAAGCTTCAATCCGATGTGCTTACAACAATGATGGCATATGGACAAGTAGTAGTACTATTTAGACTGCAGCTCATGGTTATGATCTACTAAGAGGAAAAACTCAGAAATGTATATATGCAAACATTATCTGGGGTAAATTAAATATGCCTAAACATTGTTTTATTGCATGGCTTGCAGGTATTAATAGATGGCTAACAAAAGACATAATGCACCATTTTGGTTTCCTACAAGGCATTATGAAATGTCATTTGTATGATTCTGATAATGAAACCCTTGCTCATCTTTTCTTTATTTGTCCTCTTGTTGGCTATTAAGAGATGGATTGGTTGGTATTCCAATCCATCAACACTTCAAAGCTACTTTCACTGGATTGATAAATGTAAGAAATCACAAGTTATCAAGTATCCTCTGGCTGCTAGCTTATGTACTGTGATTTATTTCATCTGGCAGGAATGAAATTATGCTCATTTCAGGAAAAGATTTAGATGTGAAAACAACATTATTGAAAAGATTAAATTGTGTGTTAGATGTATATTTTAGACTATCATGGCAAAAAATACAAGTCTGACAGTGTTTTCTTTCAGAATTTATGTAACTAGATTCATTGGAGCAAAGGGAATGAGGAACCGTATCTAGTAGGTGGCTTCATTGCCGATAGTGTGTATACTTTTTTTGTTTCGTAATATCATTATCATTGTTACCAAAAAAAATTTCAAATTCCATTCCACAATATCAAATGTCTTTCAAATTTCTATCTTGAAGTAGCAGTTCTTTGGAGAATTCCTCCTTGAATAACTTCTTAGGAGTTCTTACATTATGGAAATGTTATCTCCTATTTGTTTAAATTACATAAACACACTTTCATTATCACTAACCAAGGATCCTAGGACCAATTTTATTATGTTAGTAATAACTTTTGCAATCACTTTGTAGAGGAAATTGGAGCATACTTAGGAATAAAAAAGACAGGATTTGTTGATTTCCTTCAAAGGAAATCCTGAAGAAAAGAAATCTTTGACAACTTATTTCACCATTAGATCTATCTCAGGCAAAGAATTCTAGAAGAAAAGACCATTGAATCCATCTTGCCCTAGTACCTTTTTAGGATTCATTTAAAAGACCACCTTTCTATTTTAGAATCCTCAATATTTCTGATAATTGATTTTGTCTCCTCCTTAGATAATTTGCTTTTAATAACAGTTTCCAGGAGTTAAGTATATATTGTTATCTTCTGAAAGCATTAGAATTCCTTGAAATACGTCTCAGTCTCTTTCATCAATTCATCCTATTTGTATATCATTCTCCCATCCTACGGGGGTGAATACATTAATAGAGTTACAATTCCTTCTAGCAATTAGGAAGTTAAAGAAAAACTTAATGCATTATCTCCTAGCTTGAGCCACCTAGTCCTAGCCCTCTGCTCCATTAAACTGACATGATTATTTAAAGCCTATAAGTAGTATTTCAATTTGTCTTCTCCAAAGATAAGGTAGATCTGTCTCTTAGATTATAAGATAGGATATTCTAAACTTGATAGAGCATGTCTTTGGCTAATGTATTGGCTTGGGAGGTACTCTCCCCTATCTACTTCTTGAGGGACTAATCCTTCCTTGATTATCTTAAGCTTCTGCACACATTTTTATTGGAGTGTTCCTTTTACACTAGTTGTCACACCTTTCCTTAAGGAATCCTAGAACCCCTCCACTTCATCCAGATAATTGATAAACCTAAAGGGAGACCATCTTTTTCACATGTAAGAACAAATCACACACTTTAATAAAGGTATGGTTAGAAAAGATAGGATCTAACAACAAGGCCTTGGTTTATAGACATTGTTGTAACCATTCCTGATTGACCATAGCTTGATCTAGCTTTTTTTTCTAAAGGATCATCCATTAGTTTGCTTATTGATCCAAAAGAAGAGTGCCCATATGCCTTGAAGTCAAGGATTCCTAATAAATCAACACAAACTTTGAAGTCTAATGATAGGTGTAGAATGCATTGTATTTTTATAGGTAATTTGATATGTGTTTAGTTGTTAATTTGATTGTTTAGTGTGTCTTTAGCCTAAGAATTGTGTTAGTTCATAAATATTTGTGTTTTAAGTGTTCTTTGGGTGAGAACCTGTTTTTGAACTTCAATTATATATATATGAGGTGCCATGACAAGTTTGTTAGTGTTTCAGGGCATTTTAAAGAGTGTCATAGGAGACCCGAACCAAAATACAAGGTCACGATCGTGGGAGACTTGCCACGATGGTGACAGAAGCACCAACATAGGGCCACGATCATGATATATTACCACGATCGTGATAGGAGCTCGAGCATAGGGCCAACAATCAGGGGGGATCTGCCACGATCGTGAAAGAGAGCAGATAAACCAGCTATAATCGTGCATTAAGGGCCGCGATTGTAGCCTGCGTGCAAACAGACGCATAGTCACTTTCGGATTCGAGTTTTCAAGGGACATTTTAGACCCCAGAAAGACACTAAGGTTACTTTAATTGGAAAAGACTATAAAAGGATAATGATGGAACCCTAGAGGAGAGTCTAAATTCAGCCTACATTTGGAAACCTAAAAGAGAGAGAGAGAGAAGAGAGAGAGAAAAGAAGAATAAGAAGAAGAGGGTTCCGATGTCGAAGCTCCCTAGAATAGATAATCTCCCGACACTGCTGCTCTCTTGAATCACCCAACCTAAGTTTCATTCCCTCCCCATTTACCTTCTTATTCATTTAATGTGTAAGATTGGTTGTATGGTTACGAATTTTGAGTTGTTAATGATGTTCTAACTTTTCCTTTGGGATTTTGCTTATTTTTAATGTTAATCTATTTAAGTTGTGTTCACTTAATTTGGGTGTTATGATTGATTAATGTTTTTTCATGTTGCGGTAACAAACCGAGAGGGTGAATTAGATAAAAATGATTAGATTATATTAATAAGAGTTAGGCGATCTAATTGAACACTTAATCAATCTAATCTATAATTTCATAGAGAGAGATCCCGTACAAGACCTGATTGTTTATTAGAGAGCTTTAGCACTAATTAGAATTGTGGGTAATTTGTGAATAGTGAGATTGCAAGTCCATAATTCGATTAAGGTTTACAATTTAGGGAATGATTATAACTCAAGAGAAAGTAATCAACCTTACAATTGTCTAGAACTGACACCCCATAAACACATAAAAGGCTATATTAGCATTAGTGATAGGTAAAGTCTCTTCTCCCATAACTTGATTAATTCTCTTGACGGATTTCCATTGTTACATTATTCGATTGTTACTAGTTTGTTTAAATTAGTTTACTTTTCAATTATTATTCAAATTTGAGTCTTAAACAAAACACAACTTGAATTAAGTGGTGCCTAAACACAATCTCTGTGGGATGATATTTTCTTTTTACTACAAGTAACGACCTATATACTTGCAGTTTTTAACGTAAAACAAGTATTTGGTTTTGCAATCAATAAGTTTTTGGTGCCGTTGTCGGGGATTGTTTTGTTTAGCATCTTGTTTAGTTTAGGTGACTTTGATTTAAAAGTGTTTGATACTTTTCCTTGTGTTTTTACAGGTGCATGAACACAAAGAGCATGAGAAGGTATAACGAGTTTAGTGAAGAAGAATTTTCAGATATTACAAGGCATAAAACAGAGCTAAGAAGAGTTAGACATCAAGACAAAATAAAAAGGAATATGGCAGAAAAAGGAAAGCAAGGAGGAGAGGAGAGGACATTGATGGACTTTATGAGGCCAGGTTTCAGTCTTTAAGGAGTTGCAAGGCCAACGATTCAAGCTAATAATTTTGAGATCAAGCTGGCACTCATCAATATACTTCAGAGTAGTGTGCAATTTTATAGGCTATCCAACGAAGATCCCACCACCCATCTTGCAAATTTCTTGGAGATTTGTGATACCTTCAGGTTTAAAAGGATGTCTGATGATGCTGTGAGATTAAGATTGTTTTCTTTTACCTTGAGGGATCGGGCAAAGGCATGGTATAATTCACTCAGCGCAAGCCAAATCACTACTTGGGAGCAGCTGGCCCAAGCTCTCCTGGCTAAGTACTTTCCCTTAACCAAGACAACAAGAATCATCAAAGAGATCATAAACTTTCAACAAAGTGATAGGGAGTCGTTGTATGAAGCTTGGCAGAGATTTAACGAATTAAAAAGGAGCTACCCTTACTATAACCTTATGAAGCAATTTTTTTTGCAGACATTCTACAATGGTGTAACTCAGAGCATAAGGGAAACAATAGATGCAACTGAAGGAGGGTCTTTAATAAGGAAAATCATTAATACAGCTCATGACGTTTTGGAAGATTTGGCGAATAACAGCTGTATGTGGTCAAATGAAAGGAGTAGACAAGGGTTCAAGGAGCAAAAAGGAATGATTCCACTTGACTCAGTGACAGCCTTGTAAGCACAGATTGTTGCCCTCACCAAGCAGTTAAGCAACATGCAAGGAGCTTCTTCATCCACAGTCAAAACTAATGCAGTTACAATGTGAATTATATGGGCAGGACAATCATATCACAGCTGAATGCTTCTTGTTGGAAGCGAGTGGTACAGAATAAGTAAATTACTTGGGTTAGCCACAACGAGGTAACAATCCATACTCTAACACTTACAATCTTGGGTAGTTCAAATTTTTTATGGAGTACTAACAATACAGGTGGCTAAGTGAGAGCACAAGGACCTCCCATATTTCAGCAAGACCGATTTAGATCTTTAAAGAACTAAATGGACAAATTAATGGATGTACTGGGTTCAAAGTTCTCAAGCCAAGAGGAAGGTCAAAGAAGACAAGAAGAGATTCAGAAGACAATAGAGGCAAAGTTTGACCAGATTGCTAAGAACCACGCTTCATCCATCCATAACTTGGAGGTACAGGTAAGTCAACTTCTTAATGCTTTGTCTTCTAGGAATGCTGGAAGCTTACCAAGCAACACTGAGACTAATTCAAAGGAACAACTCAAGGCGATCGCACTTAGGAGTAGCAAGCAATTGGAGGAACCAAGTGTTCAAAAAGAGAGCCAACAAAAGGAAAATGATGAAGAGAAAGAAGAAGAGACACCATATGTACCACCACCACCCTACAAGCCTAAGATTTCATATCCGCAGAGGATGAGACAACATCAAGTCGACACTCAATTCTCCAAATTTTTAGAGAAATTGAAGAAACTTTAGATTAATTTGAAATTGAAGAAACTTTAGATTAATTTGTCTTTATTGGAGGCATTGGAGTGTATGCATAAGTATGCGAAGTTTCTCAAGGACATATTAACACACAAATGCACTTGGGAGGACAATCAGACAATGACCTTGACAGATAATTGTAGTTCGATCATCAGAAGCACAATGCCTTCAAAACTATAAGATATAGGGAGTTTTACCATTCTATGTGTTATTGGTGATTTTGAATTTTCTAAATGCTTATGTGATTTAGGCATAAGTATTAACTTGATGTCTTTGTTTATTTTTAGGAAATTAGGGCTAGGAGACATCAAGCCAACATCCATACTTATCCAGCTTGCAGATCAATCGATCAAGAGGCCATTTGGGGTAGTAGAAGATGTTCTGGTCAAAGTGGACAAATTTATAATTCCTGTTGATTTTGTTGTGTTGGATTTTGAGGAAGATAGGAATTGTCCATTGCTTTTGGGTAGGCCCTTTATGAATATTGGCAAGGCATTAGTTGATGTGCATGAAAGAAAATTAGTTTTGAGAATTGGTAATGAGCAGGTTGAATTCAATATGACTAAATCTTTGAAGAAACCAGTGGATGGAAGTGCTTATATGAAGATTGATGTTGTGGATGATTGTGTGAAGGAGGATGAAAAGGAAGTTGAGAAAGTTGTTGAAGTGCATAGGGATAAGAGTGTGAGTGAAGTGGAATTGTGTGAGGAGGTGAGCAAGAGAAGTTAGAGAGAGAGGATTCACCCACACCACCTTCCATTGTAAAGCCTCCCACTTTAGAACTAAAACCCTTACCTTCTCACCTGAGATACACATTTTTAGGCAAGGACCACACCTTACCCATCATGATTTCCAATCAATTGGATGTTGAGCAAGAAGAGAAAGTGGTAGAGATCATTAAGAAGAGGTTGAGAGCCATAGGGTGGCAAATTTATGATATTAGGGGGATTAGCCCCAATGTGGTGATGCATAGGATTAACCTTGAAGAAGGATGCAAGATAGTGAGGGAGAGGTAAAGGAGGTTAAATCCAACATGCAAGAGGTTGTAAAGAAGGAAGTGGTGAAGTTTTTAGATTATATACCCAATTTCAAATAGCAAGTGGGTGAGTCTAATGCAATGTGTGCCTAAGAAGGGAGGCATGATAGTGATGGAGAATGAAAAAGGTGAACATATTTCCACTAGGACCATCATAGGTTGAAAAGTGTGTATTGACTATAGGAAGCTTAATTTGGCCACCAAGAAAGACCATTTCCCATTACCTTTTGTGGACCAAATGATTGAGAGGGTGGCTAGCCATGCTTTTTATTATTTTCTTGATGAATATTCAAGATATAATAAGATGTTCATATACCCACAAGACCAAGAGAAAACCACTTTCACCTGTCTTTACGGGACTTTTGGTTACAGGAGGATGCCTTTTGGCCTATGCAATGCACCAACCACATTCTAAATATGCATGATGGCCATCTTTGCAGATATGAATGAGGACTTTATGAAGGTATTTATGGATGAATTCTTTGTTTTTGGAGACTCTTTTGATCGTTTCTTGGTTAATTTAGATAGAGTATTACAAAGATGTGAGAAGTCTCATTTAGTCTTAAATTAGGAGAAGTGTCATTTCATAGTCTAGGAGGGAATAGTTTCAGGCCATAGGATCTCATATAGGGGGATTGAGGTAGATTGAGCTAAGACTGAAGTGATTGAAAAGCTTCTACCTCCTACTAACATCAAGGGCATTCGAGTATTCATTGGTCATTTAGGGTTCTACAGACGATTCATCAAGGACTTTTCTCTTATTGCTAGACCATTAACTAACTTGTTAGTTAAAGATGTGCCTTTTGTGTTTGATGATGATTGTTTAGAGGCTTTAACAGGTTAAAGATGACACTTACAATAGCACCTATTTTGACGTCACCAAATTGGTCACTTCCCTTCAAGATCATATGTGATGCAAGCAACCATGCTATTAGCTGTGTATTCGAACAACAGAAGGAGAAGAGGTTACATGCAATTTACTACGCCAGTAAGACCTTGATAGGAGTGCAATTAAACTATACCACCATTTAGAAGGAGTTGTTTATAGTGGTATTTGTATGTGAAAATTTGCATTCTTACCTTTTGGGCTCACAAGTTATTTTTTTTATAGATCATGTGGCATTGTATTATCTCTTTGCAAAGAAGGACATCAAGGCTAGTCTTATCTGATGAGTACTTCTGCTCCAAGAATTTAACATTGAGATTAAGGATAAGAAAGAAGTAGAAAATATTGTGGCGAACCACCTATCGAGACTTGAAGGGGAACAAAATGAAGAAGAAAAGGAAATTAAAGAGCGTTTTCCTGACGAGGCTTTAATGATGGTAGAAAATCCTTTTCTTCCTTGGTTTACAAATATTGCCAATTATCTCTCAGGTGGTATTCTTCCCCTTAATCTCTCGCATCAACAAAGGAAGCTTTCTTATTTCAATGTTCTCGCTATATTTGGGACGAACCTGTGTTATATAAAATATGTGCTGATGGTTTGATTCGTAGGTGTGTCCCTAAAGATGAAATGCTTGAAGTTTTGACTCAGTATCATAGTTCAGTTTATGTTGGACACTATGGAGCGAACAAGCTACTGCACGCATTTTAAAGTGTAGATTCTACTGGCCAAACTTGTTCAAGGATGCTGGAGATTTTATAATACATTGTGATCGGTGCCAAAGAGTGGGCAATATTTCGAAGAGAAATAAGATGTCATTTTCAAACAACATGGAGGTGGAGATATTTGATGTGTGGGGCTTGGATTTTATAAGACCATTCCCATCTTCCCTAGGTAACTCTTATATATTGATTGGAGTCGATTATGTGTCTAGGCAGGTCAAAGCAATAGCTACTCCAACAAGTGATGGCAAAGTGGTGCAACGATTCATCAAGAAGATCTTTTGTAACACCCCAACTCCCGCTGAACCCGAACCCGATATCGACAGTGATACCCGAATTCGTGCCCCGCGAGGGTG
>JANIIA010000005.1:15402129-15417928 GCA_027478495.1 Erythroxylum alaternifolium | reverse complement strand
TATCTAACCAAATTTTTTGTATAGATTATAACATAAGTAAAACTAATTTCAAAAATAAATATTAAAACATATAAAAATTCAAATAATATTATATAAATCTTAAAATAAACGTGAAGATGTGTTTGTAGATATTGTGAAAATTATGTGTAAAGCATAAGGGTAAAATGGACTAAAAAATAGACTCATTAATTGATATAAAAAATTTACCTGAAAAAGTGCTTTTTTAAAAAGCTCCAAATTTGAGCTTTTGAAAAAACTGTATTTTAGCTTTTAAAAAGGCTATTTCTACTCTAAAAGTGCTTTTGAAGTTTACAACCAAACACTCATTTTTTCCTTAAAATAGTTTTTGCGGTGGAAAAAAGTGATTTTTCACCTACTAAAAGTTGAACCAAACGCACTCTTAGTGAGAATATAATAAATATAATCTTTTAGTACGTAAGTAAAATTAGAAATTTATTTGTTTATCACTCATTTTGAGCCAAGTATAATAATATATATAGAGTTTCCCTATGATTTGGGGAGATTAATACCTTTTTAAGGCAAACTACTAATAATTAAATATTAATTTAATTTTTGAGAAAAAAAACACTTAGGTTAAGATAGACCGAAACAATAGTAAGTACCTCTTCTTCAGGAACCCAAGAAGACGTAATTCTTTCTTTCTTGCTTGCATGCAACGGTTGCTGGTTTTATGTTGAACTGTATTACGTTATCCAATACGTTCGTCCAGTCTTGTTTTCTTCCTTTTTTTTTTAATGACTATAATCTATTCCATCTCCGATCTAACTTTTTCCAGTTAAATGATTTCATCTAAGATGTTAGCTACCTCGGTCCAACTTAGAAAGCATAGCCCTTAGCCATCATGTTGAGCACCAATGAGTTGAGACAAAAATAGATGAGATTACATTATTTGTAAGTAAAATTATAAAGGGAAAAATAACATAATAAAACCAGTAAAATTTGCTTGACACAATAATTTATCAAATGTGGAATCTGAAACCCACAAAACATTATTGCACACACCACACCTAATAATTTAATTTCAATAAATTACAAATACTAATAAGAAAAAATGAGAAAAAAAAAGACTGACATTGTCCCGTTAAAGTTCTTTTTAAAAATTGTAATAGCAAGATCGTGCAGTACGGATGCCTAACAAAGAATGCTATATTCATTTTGGCATCATAAAATTATAGTACAAAAAAATACGTTATTGGGTGCCCCTAAATATTGCAGTGCTAATTATTATCGTGTCTGAAGTGTACTATACTTGTCTATGCTTTGTGGTCCCCGTCGTCGAGTGTCCTAAGCCACAGTAACAGCGATCACTCCAGGAGATTTCTTCACCCGCACCTTTGATTCCACCGTTGTTGGTCATCTCAAGCTCTGGTTGGACGCGTACCAGAGCTTCTTCTGGCAAATAAGTATCTTCTCCTTCTCGACACCGTATTCCGTGTCTTCTTTGCGGCAAGTCCACCTCATGCCCTTTGCAATGCTGGTTATGGCGTCCACGAAGTAGCTTGATTCTCTTATGATAGCAAAACCTGTGGGCCTCAGGATTCTGTCCATCTCCAAGAGCACATGCTTCATATCACATCTGCCCGTGTACCAACATGGGTCAGAAGAACTCGGAACATAAATAAATGACAATGCACTGCGAAATTTGTGGTTTCTTTATTTGGATGGGACCGTCAGTTATTGCAGTAATCGTGATATTTCTCCTGATCACACCAAACTCAGATTGGTTTTGTTTTTGGTTTCAGGGTTCTGTTTGGTCCGCCGTATTATGTTGTCTAGTCAATCAAAAAGGTACGTGGAATGAATATTCAGGTAGATCAAAGATAGCTAAAAGGTCTTCCAGGTCAACCTTTAAGTGTGGGGCAAAATGTATGAGAGTTTTACAGTTAGTCAATATATTCCGGGAGAAATGCAGTGAAGGATTAGGCCCAGTATAAATAACTGATAATCAAATAAAATATTCGAAATGCTAGAAACTTAAAAGAAACTAAAGCTCCATGCTTACCTGTGGCTTTCGGCAGTGAAGAGACCATCAAGATGGAGAAGATCATAGGTTCTTGGATATGTTGAGAACGCTTCACACCTGGAAATAAACAAGAGATACGTTACGCTGTTTCTGTCTTAAAATAACATAGCGTATCACTTTGTGCACAGAGACTTACCAGTCATGGTAAGTTCCAATGAGACCTCGGTCGTAGACAACTGCCAATGTATTCACAGCATAGGATGATACCACATTCATGACCCACAGAGGATCTTGAATTACAGCAGCAGCAAGACCTCCGTAAACTGTGTTCATGTCCATCACATTTCTTATTTTATCAGTTCCAATTGCAGTCAGCAACGTCTTGTAGTGCTTTGCTCGCACCTTCCACTTGCCATCATCATGTTTGAAAGCACTAGCACTCCCACCATGAATTTCAGCAAGGCGTACAGGTGCAACATGCAACCGTTCTGGCCATTTTGGGACGGATTGCAGAACTGATTTTGCATTTTTTGGATTTGGAACGACAACGCATGGCCGAAGTGGAGTGTACCATGCAGAATCCGATTCAAGGCTGTCATCACACTTGGGTGGGTAGGCATCAGGGGCAGCAAGTTTACTATAGCAACTATTATCCGAATTTTTCTGCCAGACGGCAATATCACCCTTCTTATTATACAATTTGAAGCACATTGAAGTGAGCAGTTCTTGCAAGCTTTCGTAATCTGATCTCTGCTCTTCTATGGTAGTGTTCCACCCTTTCCAATGTCTTTCATAATTAACTGGAGGACCAGAAAGGACCCAAAAACCACCAGGACGAAGTATTCGGTGAACTTCCAGGAGATAAATTCCACCTGAAAGCAAAAGAGAACTGTCAGGAACAGATATCAGAGGAATGTTTGGTACCGTTTGACAGCAGGTCTATTTTCCCATCAATTGCATCGTGGAATCAACTGATCAACCTAGTTACTGTTTTCACAGTGTAAAATTCAATTACCAAATTCTGTCCATGGTATAAGGCATCTGGAGCAATGAGCCACATCAAATGAGTTTGAAGGGAATGGAAGGCGTTGGGTAGAAATTATGCCAAGGATTGCAGGAATTCCACGTTCCAAAGCAAACTGGACTTGAGCTTCGTGATTGTCTCTTGGGGCAAGAGAAACTGTAAGGATTCCACGGTCTAATAGATCACCTCCCCAGCTAGCAACCTGACAATAAGAATTACTTGGATCAAGTAATTATAGACAATAGAGGTAAGCAATTAAGAAAACATAACAGAGGAATTCAATTTCTATTCCTATTGAACGTCCCACTTATATGTCATGTGGTTTGTTGCAGAAACTGGAAGAAGAAAAGCAAACCAAAAAAAAAAAGCCAACTGATGGAACTCACCCCACACCCGGTATCAATAGCAGTTCGTACTGTTCCGTCCTTCATTTCTGGGATCAAATCCTGCATATGATCAACATAGGCACTCACTCCTTTAGGAAACATAGTACCTCCGCCAGGAAAGAGGAACTTCTCTCCCTGTTTTCTTAGCCAGTTCTGATTAGACTTTTGCTTGTTAATCCAATCATATGGTACGTTCCTGAATTCATAGTCGTGGAGCATATTAGATGAGACTCTTTTTAACAAAAAGTGAAACCTAGCAATTCAAAGTGACAGAGACTAGAAGATAACTGAAAGCAATCATAATACCTGTACCAACATTCATCCCTGCTCTTTGGCCACTTGATTGGGGGCTTATATCCATCTGGTGGAGGCACTAAGCATTCCTTCTTTTCAGATGGAGGAGGACAGTGTCGTTCCATGAAAGTTAGGCGATGAAGACCATACTTCTTCCACCTCTGAGCAATAGATGTATAAAATGAATATAGAAATTCTACAACACATCATTTGGGTGAGAGATTAAATAAATCATGTATCAAAAACAGCTCCTACCCTTGGATCAGTGCATGGAGTTAAGTCCTGAAAGTCAATAGTGCATTCAGGAAAGGCAATGGATTTTATTTGAAGAGGAGCAACTTCGGCATCCTTGGGAGTTTGGACTGCCTTCGTTACATCCATGGCATTCTCGGTCTTAATGCTATTTCTCTCAGAACAAAAGATCCCGCCTAGATAAAATGAAAACCCACAGAGTGCAGCGACCAATAGTAGCATGGGAATAACCTTAGATTTTTTATCAGGATGTACAGCCGGCTTTCCATCTTTATACTTCATGATTCAACACAAAGATAATTATCTGCAGATGTCAACAAGTTTTCGGTCAGAAACATGATGAATTGAAGATAAAAATTGCCAATTGCTGTGTTCTACCTCAACCTAAAAATCAGAAGTCCTTAATATAATGACTTGGGAAGAGGTAGTTCTATTTTAGATTCCTGTAGTATAGTATTATGACTTGGATATGGAAAATCTGAAAATGAGTTGATAACCAACTTATATTATATGTGATCTTCCAACAGATCAGCAAGTAAAACAGATGTTGAACACACTCAAGAAGAAGTGATAAAAAGAATCGATCAAGTGCCCATAAACTTAATAGTATGGATAAACGGGATAGCAACTTTTCAAGCACAGGGCCACTAAACGGTTAGAAGAACTTGTGCATGAAGCCTATAGAAAGATTAATAAGTTCAACCAACGCCCGAAAGAGAAAAGGACAGAAAGCAAAGGAAATTAGTAAATGACCATCCTAAATTCGTAAATTGAGAAGACATGAAAAAGCTGTGTAACCTACGACATCTGATGGCAACTACCAGCACGAAATTTCCTTTTCCATGCTAATTTGGTATGAATACTTCTCACATGACAATGGGCCCTTAACTCCATCAAACCTAGCCGTCCTAAAAGTAGCTCTCTCTCTATTTCTTTCCATATATACACACACATAGGCCAAGTCAAAAAGGAAACAGACGAAGCCGGTGGATCTATAAAAAATAGTCAGCTGGGAAAATAAAAGAAAAGGAAAACAATAAACTTTATCAATTTAATCATTTCCTTCAGAACCAAGAAAAGTTTCCATAATTCAATCGTCACTAACTTCCAAAGCTGTATTATTTATTTCTCAAACGTCATAAGCGATGACTACACCAATGTAGACTCAATAGAGGATAATAATGGTCATCATGATCAAAAAAGAAAGCAGAAGCACGTTAATTCCTGTTCCACCACAAACGGGTATGCTCAAAAGGGCAAACAGATTTGATATTTTTATCACAATAACAAAATCCAAGAATGAGGTTCGTCGGAGGAGAGGGTGATGGAAGGACGGTGGAAGAGCAAGCCAATGTGGGGGCCTGGAGGGAGCAAAAAGTGAAAAAAATGAACAGAAGTGGGAAACTGACTTTGGTAGCATTGTAAAAAGGATTCTCTAATTTTCATTAGAATGATCATATTACAGCCTAGAATTAGCAAGAGAGTGGAGAAAGTGAAATAGGAATTGGAACACAGCGACAAATGTCAGATCTGCAACGCAAAAACAAGAGAACAAAAGAAAACACATGAAACAAGAAGGACTAATGGAAATGTTCAAGTGTTTAAAAAAGATATTTTTTAAAAAAGGAGAAAATACAACCTGTGAAGCAATCGGTAAAAGGAAATGAAAAACAGATGTCCCAAAAAGAAATGGAGACAGTAACACAGAGCAAGCGACAAAATGCAAATATCAAAGACTTTACCTTTCTTCTTCTTCTTGTTCTTCTTCACTCTATATCCACAAAAGTAAAAAAACTTGTGAATTGTGAATGTGGGGGATACACGAGAGACAGCAATCTCCTACCTCAAAAGAGAAAGACCCGACGACAAGAAGCACAGAGACACCGATAAAATGGGGTTAAGAAAAAACGCGGTGCATTAAAAACTTGTGAGATCTACCGATCTCTGGACCTCACACAAACACACGCCTTTGCTCTCTCAAGCCTTAAATAACTCTGTCTCGTCGCCTTCTGTTTTGCATAGCTGTCCTCTCGTTGCTTTCTATCGGAGTCATTGCTTTTATTATTATTATTATTATTTCGTTACTTGTTTTCCTTCATTTTTTTGAATTGTTTTGTTTATTTACCGGCAAATACTATTGGTGGCATTGAAAGGTAAAAAGTAAAAAGAAAAAGTGGAGAGAGAGGAGGCTGATTTCAATTTTCAACCATCATCTAAATTTCATGCACAAAGCACCTTCTGATCTCTAATGTCAAAGCGCAAAACTCAAAAGTTTCATAGCCCTCATGAAATAAAAGACATACGCTTGCAGTATGTAGTGAACCCGTGTCTCGTGTTTTTAGCCGACGCAGACAACAACCCATATGTTTTGGACTTTTCAGCGTCGTCGTGGGATTCAGTTATGAGTTTCTTTTTTTCGAATATCTGGAGTAGACTAGTTTTATAGACGTAGTTCTCATTTTCCCATGGGCGTTCTCCTTTACATTTTAACATGTAGAAAAATGTTTAATCATCAAACTGATTCTCAAAACACTTGGTTCAATTATCCTTTTAGTATCGGACATTGAAATATCCATTTTCATGGACATCGATTGATACTGTTGGCATTGGAATTTGTTTCTATTTTCTATCCAATCGTAAGGTTGACGTCAAAGTAAACTGGTGAAATAGGAAACACAAGAAAGTTTCTTTACCATGATAAGTCTATTTATTAAAGATTAAAGCCTTACGGAACAATAACTCAAACATATTGATTTCTACAACCTCCGTGGCTCTTTAGTCCAAAATTTGGAATTCCTCTTAACAAAAAGTCTTCGACAAGAGAACGTGGATTGACAAAATCAAAGTGGATATTTCAGCGGATGCTGCCTAACTAATGCTTCTTCTTTTTTTTCCAAAATTTCTGAACATGCCAAAACAAAATTATTAGTGTTGGTCATGTCAATCATTTAGCCACTATTCAATTTGCTTAAGTATTTCACCGACCGTCTTTGGTTATGTTTATCGTATATTCGTAGCGTCAAGATAGAACACCATGTTCATGAGACATGGCAACGCATTGAGAATGAGTATATTTAAACCAGTTACTGGATCTTGACCCTCTGTCAAAAAGACCAAGACTTATTGACAGTAGAATTGTAATTAAAAAACTTGTTTAGTTGTAGTCTATAATTTAGTATAGTATAGTTCTACTATTGTTTAATCAGTCAAATGCTTGTCTTTTATGAGTGGTTCAAGCGGTGTATGAAGTCTTTTCAATGAATTTTATATTAAAAATCTTGAATTCGATGTTCTGGACCTTCTCAAATAATTTTAAATAATAAAGATTAAATTTGTATTGATTATTGATTCAGCTAGTCAATGTAAGAAAGCGCGTAAGTAACAATGAGAACAAAGGAACAAGTGCAAGGGACCTCTTCGAAAGAAAGCACTTAATAGCCTTAGTTTTATTGAATTGATCCACCGACACCAGTTTGTTATGCTTTGCTTTGTCATTCTCATATCACATGCTTTTCCTTTAATCCTTTTGCAACCAGGTGGGCGCTTTCTTTGAATGGAGCACAAAAGAAACCTGTCCATTGCCATGAATGTGAGCTTGTGAAACAACACTTGCAAGCATGTTACTCTACGCGGACTATATGTTAATAGTTATCATTATCATCAGTTGTGTATATGGGTAGAAAGTGTCATAGTCTGTACTTGGATGATTATATTAGTAATTCTATCTGCAATTACTTTGGGTAAATTACTAAAACTCGCCTATTAGGAGTTAAAATTGATCAACATTGATTCGACGTGTCTGTTACGGGTTCTATACTTCAGAAGTGTCGACTGTTCGCAGACACCTTCGTCTGCTTTTGTTTGCATTAAATTCAATTAGTTTTATATTTCCCAGTTAAAAGTATTAAAATCAGGGGAAATCAATTATTATCATAAGTGCAAGTTCAAATTGATGGAAACAATTAAATTGATCGTTACCAATCATGCATCTCTCTTTATAGCTGTACTTGAGTTTTAAGCTATTTAATTGTTATGTTGTTTATAAGTTAAGTAACATCTTTGTCGTCCATGATTATTGCTTATGCATCTCTTATGCCTGAAGACATAACAAGCATTTATAGCACTTTATTTTCCATCTTTACAAAGACGTCTGACACAAAATAAAAAAATTGTGGAAATTTAGCTTAAATGAGCGCGAAAGAAGTTCTATTGGTATCTTATCTACTAAAATTTGGATTTCTAATTTCGGTGAACCAATAATTACTAAATCCTCACAAGACATCCGCCAATAATTAAATAATTAATAAAATTATAAGAAATATTATAATTTTTATTTAATTTATTTAATTACTATTTGAAAGCGATCTATTATGATATAATTTGTCAGGTGCTTAACACATTTTTTAGACTTTAAATTAATACAAAAATATTTTTTGTTGTGCAAATTAATATATGCTATCTTAAACTCTACAAGGTTAACTACTTATTTTAAAATTTTGAAACGAAATAATAAAGTTTTTAATATAGACCTTATTTTAAATTCATTGTTATATTTAGAATATTTTTGTTTAGTTCATGAATGCTTTTTTTATCTCACCGAATTAGAATGATGTAGGTGGGGTTGGAAATGGAGACCAAACCCAAACTCCATCCACAGAAGAAGGTTACGTCAGAAATTAATGATATCACATGGTTTAGAGGTGCAATTCGAAATAGGCAAAACTGACAATGACGGTGCCCCAAGTCACACTGGCCACGTTGTTTAGAAAGTTAGAACACCAGAAACCTGATCGGTTATCATTTTTGTAGTATCCTACATCAGGCCACTCCTCCTCCTAATGCGGCTAGGTCCATATCCTTTCCCATGTGATGTGGCTCCTCTTCATTCATAACTTTGCGCTTTCAGGCTTCAGCCTCAGGTCCCATTCTCTCATGGCCCCCTAACAAACATGTATGTGTTATCTAATTGTAGGACGGGGAAGCTTGTAGCTATTCGGAAAAAATGACGAAGCTTCGCACTGGGAGTGATTATTTTAATAATTTTTAAGATTATTAATAATATGTAAAAATAATTTAATTGATATAAATCGTGATGTTTTAAGTTAGATTCATACTAAATAAACCTTAAAGTGTACATAGTAAACGCGAACCATGTAACCTCTAAGGTTTAGGTTTTGACATAAAAGCTCCTCCTTTATCTCCTAGATTCAACCCCTTCCACATCACATATCATACTTCACTTAATTCAATGAATTAAAAGCTGTAAGAATCTGGTTGTAATAACAATATTAAGTTGGTGTTGTCTAAACATTTAGGGTTGGAGATTTTTTAGAGTTCCAGTCTTTTGTATTATCTTTTACTAATTAAAGATAAAGGAGTAATGATATTAGTAACAATTATTTCTTTTAGAAGTAAAAGCTCAGATTTCATTATTCAGCATAAACTTGGCTGAAAGGCCAAGAAAGGTCTGAAAAGGTATAACTTGGCTAATTACACCGCCACTTTTATCATTCTTGCTTGTGGATGTAGTAGAATAGAACCATATTTTTCTTTCTTTCCAAACACAGAAAATTCTGGAAAAGAAAAGTTGAATGTACGTGATGAAATGAACTGGAGAAATAGAAATAGATAGGACAATGGAAAAAAAGACAAGAAGAGATTAAGAGCAGGTTGCTTGTTAGTTCAGGCTTCGGATATTTACTTACTAGATTCTTTTTGCTTTGGTATGTCCGGAACAGAGTATCGGTTGGCACATGAAACTATTATACGCACACAAAGCAAAGCACAGGCCCAGACCATTATCAAGAGCTTACAGTTGCAGATAGGTACGATTGCTATGTGCAGGACCAGTGGGCCGCACGAATAGTCAATTACTGGCAAGGGGTTATATTTCCCTAATTTTATGTTTAGTTCAACGATCAAAGCACAACTTCTTGATAATGATAATATGAACTTGCTTAATCCTTACCGGAACAAACTACTAATTATGTGTAAGAAAATACAAATAAAATTAAATAAAAATATTGTGATGTATATAAAAATAAGAGGAGAAGAATTATTCAAAAATAATATTTTTAGTTGAACATTATTTTATCCCTATTAATTTATTAAAAGTGATTTACAAATTTAAAATTATTTGAAAGAAGTTTAAAATGTTTTTACATTTTTTAATTTTAAATAATCTTAATACTTCAAAAAAGGTAAAACTTTTAAGTAAAAAAAATGCTTATTTGAACCTAAAAACTATTCTAATGAAATAAAAATTAAGAATTTATTTGATAATTTGAGTAATTTTTTTCTTTAATTTATCAAGTTGACCTATTTGTATCAACATCCCTTGTATGACATATTTATGTAATTCATCTTGTTACAGGCTGATAAGCCTGGGAGATTTTCAAAAGCCATAAAAAAAAGAACCTTAGATATTTCTCTTTACTTAGTCATACATGTATGAAATGAACGTTTGATTAAGAATAAGTTTACTTAATGTTTTTGTTTAAGTTTAATAATTATTTTTATTTTATAGCTACTAGTTGTTATATTTCATGATATTAGGTGTGTTGTTATTGTTATTTTTATTTAACTTCTTTTGAATGAAATAAGATGATAGACACTATTCCAACTTAAATATAATGATTGTTTTCACATTAAATAGAACTTTATTTCACTTTTAACTCTCAACCAAAGGCTTTTACTAGGACTTATCAGTGATATTAAAGCTTTCATTACCATGGTAACCAATAGCCATAGAATTTGAGAATTGTGAAGCTGGCCTTAAAGGATTGTTAAGACATTGTTGTTAGAAGTTGCCTTAAGGCAACTTTCTCCTTATATGTGGTATCAAAGCATGGTTTAGAAACCTATAATTTTTCCATCACAAATAGTGAATAATTAGTGTTGAAGAATCTGTCTACTAGCTTCCGCCTATGATTCACTTATGAAATTTTACGCGGCTGCAATCTAAAATCACTGTGAGAGGGATATGACTTTGGGACTTGTAATAGTATGAAGAAGTAAATATGTGTTGTTTTTGTCTGATATGCATTTAATGTATACTGTCTTTTGGTATTTCTCCCACAATATATGATTCCCATATGTACTCTTCTAGGCATTTAATATGTGCTGTTTTGTCTTATATGTCTTTCGGTGTTTCTCTCTTCTAAAAGCCATGTCTTGGATGTCGTTATTTTCAGCGTAAAACACATTCGAAGTGGTATCCAACTGTGTGACGTTGTATGAATTTGGTTTTTGCCAAAGCATTAATCCAAAGTCACCGTATGAACTTGGTTTTTGCCAAAGTGTGTGGTTTTTGCCAAAGCATTAATCCAATATAACTTTTGGAATTATGTTTTTGAATGGAAAATTACTTTTTTGACAGATGATGGATGAATTAATTTTAAAGTTTTGACTTCTTAATTTTTGGTCATATTAATGATATTTTGACCTATAATCAAATTTTAAATTTAAATTTCTTCTTATGAATATATATTATTGTTATTATATATGACAGTATGATTAAAATTAGTTTGTGATCACCAAAGTGACCAAGCTAGAATGATGAAAATATCATGCATAAAATAGTCATTTATTCGTGACACTCGTAAAATGCCAATTAGGAAAATTGATGAATAAATGACATTCATTGATTATTAGAACTTTAGGATTTACCCAAAGGAAAATCATTTATTCTATGATCAATGAGCATGATTGAAGAAATTAAATTTCTTAAGTTAAGTATATTTTGTTTATCCAAAGATGAAATATTTGTTTGGTTAAGAATTTTAATTTCTTGATAATGATGAAAAGTGACATTTATTTATAATTGTGTGTTTTGGTATATACCCAACGGTATTATGTAATATACTATGATGTTTGATCTGAATCTATCATAGAATTAATTATGAGAATCTGTGTTTTATTTGCAGCAATTTCACTTCATTCGTAAGCTTCTTCTATTACCATATTTAATAGTTTGAGCTTCTCATAATGGAATGAACAAGTCAATTTCCACTTACATATGTTGGATCTTGACTTGACACTTTTGGAAGAACAACCCGTGGCTATTACTGATTTAAGCAGTGAGGAAGAGAAGTCCAAATATAAAGCTTGGATACGGTTTAACAGATTAAGCCTTATGTTTATGCAAATGGTTATGATGAATAACATCAAGACTACTATTCCACAAACAAAAAATGCAAAAGAATACTTAAAGTTTGTGGAAGAATGGTTTAATTTTGCAGACAAGTCACTTGCTGGTACACTAATGACACAACTCACGACCATGAAGTTTGATAGGTCGCAGAGTATGCAAGAACATACCATAGAGATGACTAATATTGCAGCAAGATTGAAGACATTAGGTATGGCTGTATAGATGACTCCTTTCCTGTTTAGTTTATTCTGAATGCACTGCCTCTTGAACACAGTGCTTTTCAAATTAACTATAACACTATTAAGGAAAAGTGGCATGTTAATGAATTGACTAACAAGTTTATTTAAGAGGAAAATAAACTAAAGAACATGGGAAGTTATTTAGTCAACCTCATATTTCAAGGAGCTAGTAAGGCACCAAAGGTAAAAACCAAAAATTTTAAGAGAAAGAAAAGGCCTACTAAAGCACCTCAGAGTAAAAAGAAGGAACAAAATAATGATAGGTGTTGGTCTATAAGAAAGGACGCTATCAAAAAGATTGCATTAAACATAAGGCATGGTTTGAAAAGAAAGGTATATTTGAGACTTTTGTATGTTTCGAATCTAATTTAATTGATGTTCCTCATAATACTTAGTGGCTTGATTCTGGGGCTACTACTCATATATCCAATACAATGCAAGGATTCCTTACGATCTAAACCATAAGCCAAACTAAGAATTTTCTATATATAGGAAATTGTAACAAGGCTCAAATTGAAGGCATAGGGACTTATCGTTTGGTCTTAGATACTGGTTATTATTTAGACCTATTAAAGACTCTTTATATACCTTCAATTTCTAGGAAACTTATTTCTATTTCAAAGTTGGATGATTATGGTACTAATTTTACAATCGGACATGATTGTTTCAATTTATATAAAAATTCTAGACTTATTAGTTTTGGTAGTCTTGTTGATGGTTTATATAAATTAAAACTAGATGATCAATTTCTGAATCCTTACTTACTTAGCATTAAAATATTGGAATTAAGCATAGTATGGTTAATGAAAGTTCATTTTTTTGGTCATAAACGTTTTGTCATGTATCCAAAGAAAGATTAGTAAAGAATTCTGCCACCAAAACCAAACATAACAAGAAAGGAGCCATAAGAAGCACTCAATTTCTTGAAATTATACACACTGATGTATGTGAAACTTTTGATATTTAATCTTTTGGTGGAGAAAAATATTTTGTCACCTTTATTGATGATTTTCAAGTTATGGATATGTCTATTTGTTTACAGAAAAATCTCAAGCAGTGAATGCTTTAGAAGTATACATTAATGAGGTTGAAAGGCAATTAGACAAGAAAGTGAAAATTGTAAGATCTGATAGTGGTGGTAAATATTATCGAAAATATGATAAAATAGGACAATATCTAAGTCCATTTTCTAAACTTCTTTAAAGACATGGCATATGTGCACAATGCACTATGTCATACACACCTCAACAAAATGGTATAGAAGAAAGGCATAATAGAATGTTGATGGATATAGTTAGGAGCATGATGAGTAGTTCATCATTACCTAAATTCTTGTAAATGTATGCGCTAAAATAGATATGTATCTGCTGAATAGGGTTCCTAGTAAGGTAGTTCCAAAAACTTCTTTTAAGTTATGGACAAATAGAAACCTAGTTTAAGGAACCTATATATTTGGGGTTGCCTAGTAGAAGCAAGAGTTTATAATCCACATAAAAGAAAGTTAGAGTCTCGAACTGTTATTGGTTACTTTATTAGGTATCCAGAGAAATCTAAATGGTATATATTTTATTGTCCAAACCATAGTCCAAGAATAATGGAAACCAGTAATACAAAATTTATTGAAAATGTTGAAGTTAATAGGAGTAAGGAACAACGAACTGTGGACATAAAGGAAGTAAAGATAAATGTTCCTTTATCTGTAAGTGTTCCTTCGTCCATTGTTGTTCCAATTGTTGAAGGACATATTGACAATAATAAACAACATTTGAAAGATGAAATATCCCTTGAAGAAACTAACTCACACAAATCTGAAGCAAATAATTCACAAGAAATACCTTCGAGAAGATCTTAAAGGATAAGAAAATAAGCTATTTCAAGTGACTATGAAGTTTATTTGCAAGAATCAGATCTTGATATTGGCATTAACAAAGATTTAGTTTCATTTTCACAACCATAGAATGTACTGAGTCAAAAAAGTGGATTGATGTCATGAAGGAATAGTTAAAATTCCATGAATGATAACAAGGTCTAGGATATCGTTGAATTGCTAGAAGGTTCCAAACGAGTTGGGTGTAAATGGGTTTACAAGACCAAACTTGACTCGAATGGCAATATCAAACGAAACTTGTTGCTAAAGGATATACTCAAAAGGATGGCATTGATTATAAAGAAACATTTTCACTTATCTCAAAGAAAGTCTCGTTATATATTATTATAGAATTGGTAGCTTATTTTGATTTATAGTTACACCAAATGAATGTCAAAATAGCCTTTCTAAATGGAAATCTTGAAGAGGAAGTTTATTGAAGAGGAAGTTTATGAATCAATCTGAAAGTTTTTCAATTGAAGGAAAAGGTCATATGGTGTGTAAACTTAAGAAATCAATATATGGACTCAAATAAGTTTCTAGGAAATGGTATATTAACGTAACATTTGGTTGCTGTCCCCATGGGTGGAGACAGATGATAGGGACATAAAAATCCTGTCCCCTGTAGTGTTTACTTGTTGTCCCTAACTAATTTTGTCCCGACTTCAAAAGACAGGGACAGAAATTTTTTTTCTTTTTAAGACTGTGGTACAATATTTCTTGTCCCGGGGATCGAAAAAAAGACATAACGAATTTCCCAAAATGCCCTCCCTCTACTGCTAACCTAAAACAATTTTCACCTACTCTCAGCTCTCTCACGCGGTGCTCCTTCCCCTCTGGTGAATCGCAGCAGTCACTTTCTCTTAACTCTCTCACGCGGCGCTCCTTCGTCCTCTGATGAATCTCGACAGTCACTTTCTCTCAACTCTCTCACTTGGCACTCCTTCTTCCCTATGGTGAATCTCGACAGTCAAAGGTAAAGTTTATTTTATCTGTTCAATTTCTCCCCTTCTCGGCTGTCCTTGTGTGATTCCTTATGCGTTTAACTGCATTGCATTTGCTTTATTGATTTTTTGCGTCTCCGTTCATTTTTTGTTGTTTGCATTTGTTGCGTCTCTGTTCAATTTTATTGTTGTTGACGAAAGCTAAACCTTATGTTTGTCCTTCCCAATATGATATCCTTAAAGATTCGTCTCGCTTGTTGCTCTTTGAGGATACGAATCTGCTTATAATGATGAGGTCTGTATATTGTTAGAGAAGGCAAGACAGATGAGGTCTGTATAATGTATGATTCGGTTTTGTTCTTCCTGACATCAACTTGATCTGTGGATTTCTTTGTGGCCATTATGCTTGTAAGCTTTCAAAGATAAGTTCTTCTAAGCAAAATTTTCATGGAAATTAAACTAGAACACAATGTCTTTCTTTGTTGTGCATTGTATCTGTTTATAATAAGTAGCTAAAGGGTTTTCCAACTTAAGCTGTTCTTGTGTTGACAATGAAGTTTAAGCATAATTTTGAGATATAGTGTAACATCCCGTTTCCAGACAAAGGGTTGAACCAGGGAAATTGATACACGTGAGAGCAATCGGAGAAATTAGGAA
>JANIIA010000005.1:15352669-15380442 GCA_027478495.1 Erythroxylum alaternifolium | reverse complement strand
GTTCCAACTACATTTTCCAGCTTACCACTTCCAACATTTCACATATAATAGTTCTAACTTCCAAGAAAAGTTTTGGGTTCCAACACAAACGGTCCCAATTGCTTCAACCATTGAACCCCTAAAACAACATCAGTCTCGCAAATGTCTAGTGCGTGCAAGTCAGTATGAATTCTTGGCCTATATTTGTATTTTAACTTCAGGAAATAATTGTTGGCAATTAATTTCTGATCCATTACCCACCAAAACTCAGAGTGGTCTGATTGATTGACTCTGCAAATTCAAGAAACGAGCAATCCTTTGTTGCACGAAATTATGGGTATTGTCATTGTCAATAAGAATAGTGACTGATCGTTGTGATATTTGCCCTTCCACTCTAAGTGTTTCGACAAGGTTTGTCCAACTATTGCATGAAAACTGATCTCACTGATTCCACTTCATTGGTCCCTTCTTGTGATAGTTCCTCCATAGCTCCCTTACTCTTAACCCCATGCAAATCACTTTCGCCCTCTTTAGCTATCAAAATGAAATATCATGATTTACAGTGATGTTTAGGGCCATATTTTTCATCAAAGTTGTAACAAAGGCTTTTCTCCCGCTTAGCATTCATCTCTTTTGGGGTTAACCTCTGGAATGTGGTGCAAGGTAGGCTTGGTAATAAACCCACTTGTTGCTTTGTTAGTCCAAACTATGGTTTGGGGTAAGTGATGATGGGTGATTGGACGACCAAAGATGTTACAAATTTCAGTTGTGTAAATTTTTTTCGCATCCATCAACTTTTCCTCCTACAACTTGGTTGATGTCGTTGCCTGAGCCAAAATAATGGGCTAAAATGCTTACACTTCTCTCCTAATGTCTGATTGTAAGCCAAATACAAAACAACTAAGAAGGAATGAGGGGTGCAATCCAACAATTTTATTAGCCAAACTCTCAAATTTAGTAAGGTAGTTATTCACAGATCCTTTTTGCATTAATTTAAATAATGCTCCCTTGAGATCGTTATAATACAAAGGAACAAACCTGATCTCCAAAGCTTATAACAAAGAATCCCATGTTGTTATGAAATTATTGCCATGCATCTATTGATACCAACTCAGCGTCGAGCCCTTTATATAAAATAAGGCTATCTTGACTCGATCCTTATCTAAAGTTCCATGGAACTAAAAAAATTAGTTGATCTTTAAGATCCAACCTATGAGATTTGTTTCATCAAAGACAGGTATCTTAAGCTTAATAGGAGGTTACAAGTAGCTAATCTCACTTGTTGTTGCTGTTGGTGGTGAGGAGTTCATTTGAGTGGTGGCTTGGATTAGTGGTCTTTTATGGTTGCCATTTTTGCAATGACCTTATCCAAGTTATTCCCTAAAGCAGTTTGAGTAGTAGCCAACGTATTCTGATTCACTGTCAACTTTGTAATAGCTTCTTCTAAATGATCAGTAATAGCCTTGGATCTAGTATTTTCAGCCATCGTTAGGTCTCTTAATGTAAGCACTAAAAATTGTTACGTGTTGTCTCTGTTTTCAAGGTCAGAGATTCCTCTAAAAGAAAGAGAGAAACATAATTCTGTTGTATTTTCTTGTATTGTTTGCAAATCATTACATATATTTAATGTATGTTACGACTTAACCTATCATGCCTCAACACACACATTCCGCTAACATAAATAATAATTAAAAAATGAAAGAAGAGAAATAAGCATGCATGTGAATGGACGTTGCCATGCATGTAAAACTCACGCATGAAAAGCTACATATATAATCTTTAACGAATGTAATCCTCCAAGTATTTTGGACTTTTGATGATCCTTGTGGAACGACCCATATCTCGAGGTTCTTTCCCGAATGCCATTTCCTAACTCAACTTCTCAGATTAGGTCTCAATTCGTCGTGGCCTTCAGACACTCGGTTATCAATATATATATTTGTGGTTAAACATAATTAATTAGAGAACTGAATAATAATTTTCTAATTAAAATTTCAACACTTAAGAATTTTTATCTATAAGTAATGTAGGGATGGCAATTGGGCTCGGGCCCGCTTCTCCCACTCCGCCCTAAATTGAAGGGTAAGTTGAGGTTGACCGAGTCTTGGGCCCAATTTTTTTTGAAAAATTGGGTATCAAACCGAACCCAAACTCAGACTTTGGCTGCCCAAATCTAGCTCAACTTGAGGCCTAACTCTTATAAAGAAAACATCGTTTTTTGAAAATGGCATCTTTTTGTTAAAAACGACTTGGTTTTATATTTTTAATTTATAAAAAAATTCAACAGGTCGAATCAAGCTTGGGTAGGGCCAGGCTGCCTCAAGATCGATCAACTCGAACTTGGGCCTCAGCAGTAAAGCGTCGAGCTGAGCTTGAGTCTGGGTGGGACCAGGCTCTACTGGGTTCATTACCATCTTTAAAGTAATGAAATTAATATATATGTAAATTTTAAAATCTTTAACATATGACATATTTACTTTTCATATTTGACACATGTTATTATGCTAATTAAGTTATAATAATTTTATTTACTCTTATTTTAGCCAATAATAATGTTCACCTTTTATTTTATAATTAATTAGCGGTCACTACTATAAATTTAAAACTACTTTGTTAAATGAAAATGCATATATTGTTTAATTTTTTAATTAAATAATATTTTTAGTTATAAATTATCCTTAATTAATAAAACTTTTTTTATAATTCAAATACGTGAGAAAAACACTTAAAATTTTAATTTTATATTCTATCGGAATATATAAATATACATGTACTTTTATTGTTATGCAATTCAATTAATTATAAATACTTCACTAAATTGAAGTTTCTAGACATAATCAAAATTTAATTTATTGTGTATATATTATTTTATCAATTTGAACATAAGGTCTGAATTTTGTTAATACCTCTCACCTACTCATTAAGAAATAATAGAATTACATTTTTCCTAAACATATTGAGAGGATATAATTGATTCCAACTTCTAAAATCATACGATGTCACACTTGTCAAACACACCATATCACCAGCGATCGAGCATGCAAATTGAAAACAGCCACGTGTACTGTCTTTGTCAAGCTAAACTATTCCCGAAGGACGAAAAACAAGACCCACGAGTACATTTCGTGAGGAGGTGTCTGTGTCCACCACGCGCCATTTTCAGTTTCTGCAAAACTACAATTTTTGAGGTAGAGTTTCCTTTTCTATTTTCTCTGCTACCAAACGTTCCCAAATTCAATCTCACAATTATAAGTTCTTTTTAATCTCCGGCTCTTAGGAGTTGGATTCTGAGCATGATGTTCCGTTTAGATCTGTTTTTGTTGATCATTTGTGCTGCGTATCGTTTTGCCTCTTATCTAGAATTGCTTTTTATTTAGAGCCTCTGTCGTTGTTGTCATTATATTTTGTGGGTGTATGAATCTGGGCCTATATGGATAGCGGGACCCCAGCAATTGTTAATCAGAATTTCTAGCGTTTGGTCGGCATTGTAATGGTTAATTTTTTTAATATGATTTTGGATTACAATCATTGGTGTTTAATGCTGGAGTATGGATAACTACAGAGGAAATGGAGGAATTACCATTAGAGTCTACCTATAAATTATGGTTTTTCTTTCTAAGACACCAGATTCTGGTGCAAATCTATGTGCAGAGTGTTCGTTTGCTGCTGCATCATGTTGTAGGAGAACGAGATTTAGATTTGGGGAATTAATTTTCTTAGGTCCTTCATGTTTTTGCTTGACGGGTGCCAAGTATCTGTATATAGATGAACCAGTCCTACTCGCTCTGCTAGTTTTTTTTTCCCCCTTTGAGATTGTGATTATAGAATTAATTTCCGAGCGATGAATTGTTACTTCACTCAATTTAGTTTTGTGCGGAATTTTCCTTTCCTAGGAGAGTGGAATCCTAGGAGACCATTTTTCCTTTCCTAAGGAGTCCTAGGAGATTGGTTCTTATTCTTAGAGATTGTTTCCTATTTTTCTTCCTTCGCTGTGTATATATAATTAAGTAATTCTAAATCATTCGTAAGAGGAAATTTTATTTTCCTTCTAAATCGTGTCATGGTATTAGAACTTAGGATTTTTTCTTGGGAAATTCTTCTTTGAGCAACCTTCATTGCTGCGTTTTTCTTTGGACTTTATTTGTATGTTTTTTTCTTGTGCCTAATATGTCTACATCCAAAATTACCATGCCCAAATCAAATGAAGGTTCAGATTAAATAGGTTTTAATATCGAGGAGATTGAGAAATTGAGTAATTCATTGAGATCGGTTAACAAGCTCTTTGGAGTGGGTTCTTTATTTCTCTCTGATAAACCTTTATTTTCTTTTTGCATGATTGCCTCAACCAAGTATTATGAAAATATTTGGATAATTGACTTTGGTGCCAAAGATTGTATGACTCACTCCTCGCATTTATTTCATATCTATACCCGATAACCTAGTAATAGGAATATTGTAGTGGCCAATGGTTCATAGCTACTGTTGCAGGAGTAGGAGATGTATATGTTACATCTTCTCTCTACCTGAAAAACGTTCATACACCAAATCCATCAAGCAACCTTGTGTCTATCCAAAAACTTACATATGACCTTAAATGTTATGCAATTTTTCCTCTTCTTATTATGTTCTTTAACACCAAAGCTTGAATGATTGGACTTGCTAAGGAAATGAACGATCTTTATCTTGTTGAATCTTTTTGGAAAAATCATGAATAATTTGTCAATGTCATTTCTTAGTACTTCAAATAAAGATGTTATTTGACTTTACCATCTACGCCTTAGTCACCAATCTTTTAGAGTTCTAAAAGTAGTATTTTCATATTTGTTCAAAGGAGTAGATATCTTAGTTTTTCATTGTGAAGTTTATGAATTGGCAAAGCATAACCGTATATCCTTTCCTAGTGGTTCTAAAAGAAGTCCTCATTCTTTTCATTTGATTCATAGTTATATTTGGAGTCCCTATACTATTCCCAATGTTTTTGTGGCTCATTGGTTTGTTTCCTTGATTGATGATTGTACTCAGAGTTAAATGACTTTTCTTACTCAAACACAAATCTGATGTTAACATCGTTATTCCTAATTTTAATTCTATGATACAATACTAATTTGGGGTTAAGATTAAAAGCTTTAGGTCAAATAATGCTAGTGATTATTTTAATAAGATTTTGCCCCCACTCTTAAAAAGATAGAATTATTCATGACTTGTCATGTGTTGACACACCTAAAAAAAAAAGGGATAACTGAGAGGAAAAATGTGCATTTATTCAATGTAACTTGGGCTCTACTCTTTCAAAGGAATGTTCCTAATTCTTGTTAGGGTGAGGCAGTTCTAATTGTGACATATATGATAAATGGACTTCCCTCACATGTGTTAGACAATATATGTGCTATGGAAACCCTTAATACCTTTTATCCCAATTTCAGAATATCAAATGGGCTTATTCCTAAGGTATTTGGTTGCATTGCCTTTGTACATGTTCATAGTTAACATAGAGAAAAGTTAGACTTCCGTGCCATCAAACATGTCTTTCTAGGTTACTTACCTACACAAAAGGGTATAAGTGTAGTAAGGCCCCAGTGTATGATCTCGTCACTGGACAATTAAGAGAGAAGTCCCCCTTTCTGCCCTTGTTGGTGTTCTTCTTTGGAGGAAGAATCGATGTTGAACAAAAGTTAGCTAGCTCTTGACAGACCTAGCTGAAAATTAAAGCTAAAGTAACTAAAATTTTGATGATTTCAATCTCCTTTATTCATTGATAATTCTGCGATTATATAGGCAGAAAAAGAAGTAACAATCCACCCTAAATAGGACTCCTATTAGAGTGGGACTCAAATAAGAAAGAAATAACAAAAAATTAGGAAAGAAACTTTAAAAGATAACTACTCCTTATGCAAACAATATCCTAACCTAATTCTCCTATTTTTTCTCCTGCCTAACCAAATTCTTTAACCTTCTCCAGCCTTCTCCTGCTTGTCAGTTGTTAACCATCTTCTTCCCTCTCCTTTAATAAGTTCTTCCGACAAAGCATCCTTACCAAAGTGCTATAACTCTTCTTCAAGAAGGTTTTATACCTTAGTTGATGTCACTTTCATTGAAAATAAACCATATTTTACCAAGTTATATCTTTAAGGGTATCAATGATGGAAGATAGTATATTTGAGTCTTTTGTGCCATTTGACCTTCTTGTGTTCGTCCCAAACTCATCTTCGACCTCTAGTCCTCTGTCCTAAAAAATACACAGATCTCTCGGGTCCACCCTTGTTACTTAGGTTTTTTTGAGATATTCATAGGTGTTTTATGAAAAATCAACTATTCCAAACATGAAATAAATCCATGAATCCCAAACTCTAGAAATGAGTACACAGTAAGAACCGATCTTCCTTTACATACACAATCAATTGAAACACCTAAATATTACTCCCACCTTCCTATTTACGTCAAGAAAGGTAATAGAGAGTGAACCAAAAGACCATTACACCCATTGTCCTGTTGTGCATCACTAAACACTTGTCACCAACCTACAAAAGTTTTATTGTGAGTTTAAATACCATTTCTATTCCCAGTACCATTTATGATGCATTGTCAGAAAGGGAACGGAGGAATGCTATGATAGAGGAAATGGATGCATTAGAGAAGATTAAGATAAGGAGATTGTTGATAGAACAAAAGGGAAGAACATAGTTGATTGTAAATGGATCTTCACACTAAAATACATAGTTGATGGATCAGTAGAGAGATGTAAGGCACGGTTAGTTGCAAAAGGGTACACTGAAACTTATAGGAATGATTACTAGGAGACATTTGCCCCAATGATAAAAATTAATATTGTGAGGATTTTGTCCTTGGCTACTCACTTTGACTGGCAATTTTTGTAGTATGATGTAAAGATTGCCTTAATAGAGATCTAGATAAGCAAATCTATATGAACATTCCATTGGGCTTTGAAGAAAACATGGATAATAAAGTTTGTAGCTTGAAAAAGACTCTATATGGTTTGAAACAATCTCCTAGATGACTTGAAGGCTTGTGCGAGTTGTTATGGTTAAATATTTTTCTAGATAACTTGAAAGTTAAATGGGTAGGTCCTGTGAAACTCTATTGTGATAATAGATTGGCTATCAGTATTGTTCATGACCCTATTAAACATGATAAGGCAAAACACATTGAGATTGATGGCTATTTCATCAAGGAAAAATTGGAGGAAGGGCTTGTAGGCATGTCATATGTTCCATTGGGAAGCCAACTAGCTAATTTTCTAACAAGGGGGTTTAACTGATCAAGTTTTTATGATATTATTTCTAAGTTGGGAATGGAAGACATATAGCCCTCAGCTTGAGGGGGAGTGTCGAGTTGTATTTTATTTGTATACCTTTTGAGAAAAGTCAATGTCTTGATATTCTAAAGATTGTGGGATCTTAAGGGATTTTTCTCCTTTCCTAAGAGAGTGTGGAATCATGGGAAACTGTATTCTTTTCTTAGGATAATGTGGAATCCTAGGAGACTTTTTCTTTCCTAGGAGAGTGGAATCCTAGGAAATTAATTATCATCCTTAAAGATATGAATGTATAATTCTAAATCAATTGTAAGAAGAAAAATCTTAAAGATATAAATGTATGCTCCAGCTTGAGGGGGAGTGTTATGAAAGATCTATATTAGATGTTAGGAAATATCTATGTTAGGAAAAGTATGATCTCCTTTTTATTGTGTGATTTTCTCTTTATTCCTAAGATCTTTTTCCTTATGTAATTGGTTCTATATAAAGGCTAGAAAGGTCTTAAGTTATTATCAAGCCCTCAGTTAACTATTCTCTGATTTTCACAGTACATTCATAAGCAAAGTATCGCCTATTGTTTGGCCTTTTTTCTTGGTCTCAACTATGGGTTTGCCTTTAGGTTTAGCTCCTTGAGAAGCTTTGTTATTTGGTGCAAAGTTTGATCCATTAGGTGTTGGTCTAAAAACAGATTTGTAGTTCTCTTTATGTCACACTCCTTGACTTGAGTTTAAAATTTTTTAGTTACTTGCTATCCTAAGCATTGCTAGTTCCTTGCAAATTTTTGTCCTTAAGTCATTTTTTTTACTGAGATATGAATTATTGTTTAGATTCCATTCCTTCACAATGGATAGAAAATTTATCAAATATTTTCGTCTATTCTGTTATAGAAAGAATTCCTTCTCGAAGTGTTTTGAGTTGAACTTGGACATCTTCTTAATAATGAAATGGTAAGTATTTTACCAATAACTTCAGCTTCATCTCACCCCAATCAACAATTGGTGGTTGACCTATTTTTCAAAACCTATTCTCTATTGATAACCACCAAATTTTAGCATATTCAACTTGCTTCATCTTTGCAAATTGGAAATTTTTTTTTTTAATCTTTTGATATGTTGTACTGATCATATACATCTTCAATTGCTTTTGTCCAAGAATAAGTGTGATTCCATCTTTCCTGCAAAATCAGGTGCTTCAACATAAACTTTCTTAGTAATATCATCAGCTGCGTCATGTGTTTCAGCTCTATCATGGCCTCTGAAATCTTGTATGTGCTCTTCAAGTGCTTCTGGTTGGTTTCTTGGTCTTGGATCTCTTGGTTGACATTGATTTCTTAATCCCACTAGCTATCGATTAGTTTCAGCTTCTGCACCTTGGATCTCACCTTCTACCTCCTCAATACCAAGTGTATTTTGCTGTTCGGTTTTATTTTTTGGACTAGTTATTGGTGCACTTTGTGATCTAGGGTCCTTAAAGTTCAAAATTTTCATAATTTTTAGAAGTATATTTTGTTGCTCTTAGTCACTAAGTACTCTTCTATACACCCTTCTATTATGTGTCACCATTATGAACTAAAGTTGATACTAAGTTAACGTAAAACAAGTAGAAATATATCAAATTAGTTGTTAAAACTTACAAAATTTATGAATTCTGGCTGTTGGAATTTGAGTTTTAAGTTTGGGATTTTAGGTTTGTGAAAATTTTAGGGTTTTGATTATTGAAAATTTTGTCTAGAAGTGTTGGAATTTTAGTGATGATAACAATAAATGGAGGATAGGGAATTAGAAATCACATATAGAGTCTAAAAATCACTTTAGAAAGAAAGCATCGCACCTTCTATTTGAAATCTCAAGCGTATAGAGAAAATTTAGGTTCTTTTTTCCTGATGAGCTGGGTACATATGCACATACACGCCCATGCATATGTAGAAAAGTTCTTGGACAACTTATTTTAGTAGGAAAGGGATTCCTAATTTAATATCCAAAATAGTATTGAATCCTACTCTAATAAGGATTCTTTATTCTAAAATGAGTTTAAATCCTAAATAACTAGGATAATATATTTAATTTATTATTACTTCATATTTAATAAGTGTTGCAACAAAGAAGAAGCGAGAAGAGGATAAAGATTAGGAGGAAGATGGTATAAACAATGTCGGAATAAGTAGCTCATTTAAGTAAGAATGTAAGAAATTGCATTGTGTAATAATAATGATTATAACAATCCTTAACCAACATGACCACATATCAGAAGGGGAGGGAATAATGTACTATGTATGAGCCGTTGTAATGGCCACATCATAAGGCATTGAATAGGATTTGTATTTGGATATTTCTTTCTCTTTATTCTTGCTCTCCTCTTCTCCTTCTTCTTCTTCATTTCTGCTCTACTTCCTTCAATTATGCTTATTCACCTTCACCACCCATGACACTCATGTTACATAATTATTCTATAATAGTTGGTATCAGTGCAATCGAGCCTTGGCATATTGTTATGGCGGAAGGCACCAAATATGCAAAGTTGCGTCGAATAGAAAAATGCATGAAGAACTTACTAAAAGCTCAAATGAGAAATGAGAGACTACTAATAGAAAGACACATCGAAGTGATAAACAAGAAATGGAGATTAATGATATGAAAACTATGTTCCAACAACTGATGCAGAAGAAGAGGAAAGAGAATATAGGTGAGGTGACTAAAGCGGTAGGAGAGAGTAAAGGCTACGCAGAACTAGCCTAATTTAGTAGAATAAATTTCCCAACGTTTTAAGTTAGTAGGCGTAAAAGCATGGATCTACAAATACTAATAGTTTTTCTCATTAGATCACACCTCGGACAGTTTGGAGGTTGGAATAGCTTTCATGCATTTAGAAGGTCAAGCTCAAGAGTGAACTATAGTTGAGGAATAGAAATACCTGGAGGCTATATAATGTTTCGAGTTTGCAACTTTCCTTAGTCAGAGGTTTGATGAAGACATCTTTGACGATCCAGTCAGAAATCTAAAGGAGCTCAAACAAATGGGCTCAGTATTGGAGTGTTACGTGCTATTTGACAAGCATTTGAATAAACTCTCCACTTCCAAAAAATTACATGGTGGGATTTTTTTGAAAGCATTGAAACTGGAGTTGGGAGTTAACTATCAAGATGATGGAACCTCAAAATTTGCAACAGGAATATGTGCTTGCTAGGAAACAAAAAGCCATTCTTGAAGCCAGTGCACTTCCTATCAAAATAAGGGGGTTACAACCATACCCATAACAAACTGGAGTAGGGAACACGATGTTAAGCAGGGCACCAACCTTGATTGCCTCACCGGGAGGTTGGCATACTACCAATGTCGAATAACCAAAGGGGTATAGGTAAAAATCTTTATTTTAAGAATACTAGAGGGCAAACATCTGTGAGTAGTAAGGAGTTTGATGACAAGAGGCCAAAGGGATTGTATTGTTGGTGTGACAAACGATACACACCTGGGCACAAGTGTAAAAAGAAGCAATTCCAGCTATTCATGGTGGAAGAGGAAGGATTGGGAGAGTTAGAAATAGAAGAACTAGATGAAGAAGAAGAATAGGAACCATTAAGACCAATGTTTCTTTACAAGCTGTGATGGGGTTAAAGGATCAAGAGGCATATAGGCAAATTAGAGTCATAGGCACTCACCAGAGTAGACCCCTACATATCTTGATTGATAGTGGGAGGACCCATAGTTTTGTGGATGAAGTAGTTGTTAAGAAGGGTGGAATGAATGTCACAGAAGTCCGACCTATATAGATCACACTAGTAGGGGGTTTAAAATTGCACTGCCCAAGCTTGTAAGGATTTTACTTGGTGCATTCAAGGCCTCAAATTTAGTACCAATGTGTTGATCATTTGGCTAGGAGGGTGCAACATGTTCAGTGGTTGGTGACCCTCAACAATGTGATTTGCAACTTCACGAATCACACCATGAAGTTTACGTGTGTAGGAGAGATGGTAACATTGATGGAAAATCCAAATAAGTCAGCTAAGGTGATCTCAAGTCAAGGTTTCAACAAACTTATGAACAACTCCATAAAAGTGGCTCTATACATGATGCATTTATCATATCCCATCGATTTTCACATGCAACAAGTGGGCCTAGAAGATTATTCCAATACTTTGGAGGAATTGAATGGTTGGTTAGCAAACTTTAGTGAGGTTTTCAAAGAACCTACCGAACTCCCTCCAAGAAATTCACAAGGTTCAACTCAAAGAAGGAATAGATGCCGTCAACATCAGATCAAATTGGTATTTTGGTGAACAAAAAGATGCAATCGAGAAGGCTATTAAGGAACTCATTGATCAGGGATTCATTCGACAGAGCCTGAGCCCTTGTGCTTCCCCAGTAGTATTAGTCAACAAGGATAATACTTGAAGAATGTGTGTGGATTATAAACATTTGGAAAATGTGTGTGGATTAAAAAGAATTAAATAAACACACTATCAAGAGTAAATTCCTTATATCATTGATTGAGTAGTTATTGGATGAATTACAAGGATCTAGTTTGTATTCTAAGTTGGATCCAAATACCATAAATTTTGCATGAAGGTTTAACATTCCTAAGATTGCATTTCGAACACATGAGGGTCACTACGAGTTTCTAATGATGTCTTTTGGGCTCGCTAATGCTCCTTCAATGTTTTAGAGTCTCATGAATGAGATTTTTAAGCCATATCTTTAAAAATTCCTCTTTCTCTTGGTTTTCTTCAATAATATTCTCATTTGTAGTAGCACTTTCCAACAACACCTAGAACATCTACTTCAGATTCTACAAACATTACACCCTCACCATCTATTCATTAAGGGAAGCATGTGCACCTTGGGAGCAAGACAAATCAATTATTTGGGTCATTCTATTTCTTCCATGGGAGTCTCTACAAATTCTAAGAAGATAAAAAGAATCCAACAATGATCAAGACCTTAATCCTTGAAAGAATTAAAAGGGTTCTTAAGATTAAAGGGATATTATAGGACGTTCATCAAGCATTATGGGGTGGTGGCTAAACCTTTAATTGAATTGTGAAGAAGCAAGCATTGGGAACCTGTAAATGAAAAGAGAAGCAACAAGAGGCGTTTGAACAACTTAAGAAGGCATTAACATCAACTCATTTATTAGCCTTACCAGACTTTTCACTGCGATTCACCATCGAGGCAAATGCATGTAGGTTGGGCATTGGAGCAATACTCCTATAAAACCAACATCCAATTGCCTTCTTGAGTAAGGCTTTGGTACGTAAGCAATTGGGGTTATTAACCTACGAAAAGGAATTCCTAGCAGTTATCAAGGCAATCAAATAATGACATTTTTACTTCAGTGGTTGTCGCTTCAAGGGACAAATAGATCATAGAAGCCTCAAGTGTCTATTGGAACAAAGATTACAACTCCTTTTCAACAATCATGGCTGCCAAAATTAATAGGGTATATGACTTCAAAGTTATTTATCAGAGTGGGTTGGAGAATCAAGCTGTTGATGCAATGTCTTGCATCGCAAGGAAGGGGCTGTTAACCTTGAGAGTATCCTAAGTGCATACACATCTCATGGAAGAGATTAAAGAGTAGGAGAAGGATGCCAAAATTCAGGATCTTATAAGGAAGATGGAAACCAAAGAACTGAATTCAGGATCTTATGAATGGAAGGATGGTCTGGTGAGGTGGAAGGGACACATAGTAGTGAGCCATGATCAAGAATTAACGGGAAAGTTAAAATCCTTGGCTCATGACAACCCACAAGGAGGTCACTTAGGTGTAATGGCCTCTATTAATTGAGTCCAAAACTTGTTTAACTGGAGGATTCTGAATTAGCATGGATTCTGTTAAAGTGTTGCTATTGTCCAAGTGTAACTTTGCAATCTTTGTAATTGTGGATAGATTCGGTAAGTACTCCTATTTTATGACTATTAAACACCCTTATACAACTCAAGAAATAGATCATATTTTCATTAATCATGTATTCAAGCTCCATGGGATTCCAGAGACAATTGTGAGCGATATGGACATTCTCTTCTTGAACATTTTTTGGCAAGAAGTGTTCAAACTTCTAGGGGTCAGTCTAAGGTTTTCAAAACATCTTACCATCCCCATACTGATGGACAGACCGAGACTATTAACAAAACTTTGAAAACTTATCTTACATATTTTTACAGATGTTCCCAAGAAATGGTCAGGTGGTACAATACAAATTACCATTCAACCATCCCTTCTTTTCCTTTCAAGATTCTCTATGGATATCCTGCAGCTGTTTATATACCCTACTTTGTGGGCGATTCATATAATTTTCTGGTAGACCAGCCCATGTAGAATCAAGAAATGGCTCTTCAAGTTGCTAAGTTTTATTTGAATAGAGCACAACAGAGGATGGAGCAACAGTCGGATCAAAAGAAATCAGATAGAAAATTCATGGTGGGTAACTACAGTCCTAAAAGCAACACTCACTAGAAAGAAGGGTACATCAGAAGATATCTCCTTCGTATTACGGACCTTACAGATTATTGATAAAATTGGTAGAGTTGCAAACAAGCTCTAACTACTAGAAGGGTCCCTTATTCATTGTACATTTCATGTATCCCAGTTTAAGGAATATGTGTCGGATAAAATACCAACATCCCGTGGATAACCTTCATCACTTATTAATAAAGACAAGGCACTATTGGCTATTTTGAGCAAAAGGATGGTGAGACGTTGCAATAGAGCTGTAACACGTGTAATACAGTGGTCTAGAGAGATAGAGAAGAACGCGATATGGGAGACCCTATTGGAATTACAAAGGAAGCTCCCAGAGATCAACCTTGTGGACAAGGTTTTTGAAAGGGAAGGTAATGTTACAAAAAGAAGAAGCGGGAAGAGAAAAGATATTAGTAGGAAGACGGTATAAGTGATGTCAAATTAATTAGCTCATTTAGGTAAGAATGTAAGAAAATTCGCCGTTTAATAATAACAATTATAACAATCCATATCGGATATGACCACATGCCAGAAGAAGAGGGAATAGTGTACTGAGTATTAGCTGTTGTAAAGGCCATATTGTAAGGCATTGAATAAAATCTATATCTTAAGTATTAGTAGTTGTAAGAGCCATATTATAAGGCTTTGAATAAAATATATATCTAGATAATTGTCTCTCTTGACTCTCTCTCTGCTCTTCTCGTTCTGCTTCTTCATTTCTGCTCTACTTACTGCCCTCAATCTGCTCATTCACCTTCCACCCACGACACTCTAGTTACATAATTATTCTATAACAATAAGGAAACGCAAATAAAGTAAATTTCAGTCCTTGCTGTTTTTGCTGTCACCTCAACTCCAATTTTTCATCCCACCAAATTACAACTTGTGGCTGAGTGATTTTGCCTCTTTATTTCTTTTATAAACTCTTAAATTCTTTTGCATCACTAAGTCCAATTAAATGCTTTGACAAATTACTTTAACTCTATTTTGTCAACTTCTGATTTTTTTCCCTCTAATTTTGCTTTTTATGCCTGTTCTGCACTTTCATTATTGAGTTTATAATATGAAACTGTAACTCTTTGTAGATTTTCTTTTATGTTATGTTGACTATAGTATTAAGATCATTTAGAGTCTCATGGTGTTGCTTCCTTTTATTTGTCCCCAGAAGATATTGGATTCTTTCTTCTGAAAATATTTAATAAGTATTGACTAGCAAGAGAAACTGACTTGTACAGTCTTAGAAGAAAAATTGGAAGACATTTAGTACTAAGCTGCTAGCTAGAGGAATTGCTTTGTAGGATTTGCTTCCCTTCTTCTTCTTCTTTGTTCTATTCTATGTTGCTTAATTTAACTGAGGTTACTCTATTAATTTTGCAACATTGTTTGCAGAGAAGAAGCCATGGAGTTTTTGTTCAGGGTAATGAATGAGGACACATCTAAATGTAACTTTGATGAGGTGACCATTCAAAAATGCCCATTTCTAAGGAATATCAATAAGCCGACGTGCTTTTCATTTTCACCCGTGAACTTTCCCATCCTTGTAAGTTATTTCTCTTTTGAGTTGACGCCATCCTTTGTTCCAATTGTTTCTAATCTTGAAGAAATGAAGCTGGTTTTGCACCTGATGCGAAAATATTTTGTTTTATTTCTTAGGCACGCGGACATAAAGGCCCTATATTTGAAGATGGTCCAAATTTTGATACTGCATTTAAGCTTTTTCATGGTAAAGATGGGATTGTCCCACTTTCGGACAAATCTAATGTTCACAGTGACAGCGTAGAACTTGTGCCTGAGCCTCAGTTCAACCCATTAGCGGCTAAAACTGCCACCATAAGTCTATCTGTTTTTGGGCCGGGTGGGCCTTTTAGCTTTGGTTCCTTCAACGATAAGTGGAAGAAGAAACAAAAGAAATCTGAATCAAGTAACAAGAGAGATCCATCTTCTGAGGTGATGTACAATATTTCCATTTTAATCATTTTAAAGTCAATTAACTCTAGAACGAAATGGAGAAAAGAAAGGGAATCAAAATGGTTGCTGAGGTGGCATTTATGAACACTGGTACTGGTGGGTTCCTACAAACACGCTATTGATGCCATATTTTCATTTTGAAAGTTTCATTTAAAGGTTGTTCAGTTTGAATATTAAATGTACAGTTTGAAAATCATCTGGCGTGTTCGTGAAACTTGACAGAATTAAGTGCTAGTATCATTTTACTCCTGGAATCCACAAGCATCGTAGTTCAGATGTACGATTACTGTTGTATAGTTGTACTTATATATTGCAATCTTTCTAATCTTCCAGAAAGGAAGTACCTCAAAACACGAGGCCCTGGGAAATGAGTGGCTAGAAACAGGCAACTGTCCGATTGCAAAATCATACAGAGCTGTTAGTCGTGTCTTGCCACTTGTAGCATCAACTCTGCAGCCGCCTCCTGGCATAAAGCTTAGATGCCCACCTGCTGTGGTTGCCGCAAGGGCGGCTCTGGCCCGAACAGCCCTTGTAAAAACTTTGCGACCTCAGCCATTACCTGAAAAGATGCTTGTAATTGCTCTCCTTGGGATGGCAGTGAATGTGCCCTTGGGTGTTTGGAGGGAGCACACGCGGAAGTTCTCTGTGTCATGGTTTGCAGCGGTGCATGCAGCTGTGCCTTTCATAGCCATGCTTAGGAAGTCTGTTGTGATGCCTAAGACTGCAATGGCATTGACCATTGGAGCTTCTATCCTGGGCCAGGTTATTGGTTCAAGAGCAGAAAGGCATCGCCTTAAAGTAGCAACAGACAGGGAAAGGGTGGTCGCACAGACAGCAGTGACTGCTGCTGCTGCTGCTGCTATTGCTATTACTGGGTGTAGCCCTAACCAGGTCGGCAGTCACTGTGGTTCAGAAAGAACATGGGACCCACTCGATATCAAGGGCAGTGGAGCCGCTGCATCATCCTCCAACATGTGCTACTGATATTCATATCAGAAGTTGCAAAGGACGCAATGGAATAAGGACACATTTGGGACTGCTGATCTTTAAAATATGTATAAACCTTTTATTTCTTATCCATTTCTGTATCTTGAGTGGAAACTCTGAGGTATTTGCACTTTGCATACCAAGTCCTCATTGGAATAAATGTACCAGTTTACACTTCTACAGCAGCAACTTTGGCATTCAAATGAGCAGCAACTATATGCATTAAAAAAAATTTACATACCAGCCAAATAACTGAAAGAAACACTGTAGCTAACAAAAATATACGAGAGTCGTCAGTACAAAAAGAAAAAAGGTGCTCTCGTCCAAGCATTCTATACAGGTTAAATTTTCAACTTCCTTAATATCCGCCACATATCTTTGAGAAAATGAGCCACTATTTTATGAACTTAAACTCCATTTGCATTGGAGTGACGTTAGAAACCACCAATCTGTTGCTTCCACTTACCTCTAAGTCTTCCACCTAAATGCCACCACTACCGTAAGCTGGAGGAATGGTACTTAATCCGAGTGAATCTCTTGCCAGCGCCCAGTTTGGTGGCATTTATAGCATTCAAGAATTCACCAGTTGCGGCAATCTGTGCCAGCCCCCCGAGATACTCCTTTAGAATAGTTTCCTGTCACAGCGTGCCCTGGTGTATTCATTATACGTGGGCAATATGCAGAAACACAGCGAACACCAGGAGAACCAGTTGTCGGAAATCCAGTGCTGTACTGGTTCCCCAAATTATTTCGAACCTGGCAGTCCAGTTTGTCTGCTTACAATATTTCCGATACCAGGGCCTTCCATTCCAGGAGTAGGATAACAATGTTCTGCCTTGGAAGTGAAACTAGAATTCTCTAAATTGGACTTTTCCAGCATATCCAGAAGAAACCTGGACAAGGATGAATAGTTAAACTTTTCTGCTTCACAGCAGATTTTACTTGCTGTTCATCACTGGACTTCTCGTCTTTCACTTTCAACTTAAACATATATATACCGAACAGAACCTGATGGATAATTTTTGAAAAGCACTCATTATCTTGCTTTTCAAATTTCATATGACGCAAATCTTTTGCAGTAAAACCCATTGTCTCCTGACATACTCCTAAAATGCTGTCACCCTTCTTATGCCAGTATATGGTCCTGTATCTGAATCTGAAGCATGTACCTATAATCACATTCAGAAACAGACTGATCACATTTTTCACATCGCCACTTACTATCCCCAGCCTTAGTAACCTTCTTATCGCATGGTTAATCTCCAGCCATGATGTAGCAGGCCGTATAACAGAATTTATCAGATCTTATGTATATAACAATTGCACTCACAGTGCTCCAATCTGGTTTCTCAGAAATCCCTAGCCTCACATCCTTAAACTGAACATCTGTCCTACATAGGAGTCAGTAGGACTGTTCCTTATTTGTCAATCCAATCCGTTAGCTTCAAAGTATAACTGGAAACCCCCAGAATCACACGCAGTTTGTAGCATTTGACCTTCTCCGCAGAAATAACCCCAAAGGGTTAGTTTAACACTCTGCCCATACATTCACACACTTGTTATTCATGCCTTCAACGTCGCTTATTGGGTGAAAATGAAAATTTTGGCTTGGGATGGATTTTTCATCGTCAACGAATTGCTAAATTATTGAACTGCTCTCTAAAATTATGTCAATATCATGACAAAGGCAGTTAAAATTTTTTTGAGCATGTTTAAAGCTTCCCTCGGAAATCAAGTTAACCCTACCAGCTTCAAGCCGGTGGTAGTATCGGTCAGCCGCAGCATTGAAACAAGTTATCCTGATTTCTCCACCATCAGAATCGAGTAGATCAAAAGACAACACTTTATCATCAGCACGAGGATTGTTATAGTGCCTTAGTTCTCCCTTTGCTGTCACCCTATCCTTAATTGTCCAACTACCCTCGTATGGATTCAAAGCAGCAAGTGGAATTATCCTGGGGGAAGCTTCATTCCTAGCCACTGGTCCTCCGTTGGTGCACATTGGTGGTGGTTGCTGATATGCGGACTGAGGGGGATGAGAAATAGTTTCCTGGAGAAGGCCGTTAAATTTCTGATTTAATATTGCACACGCCTACAATCTGATTGCTGTATGAAGCATTTAATGGTACAAACCCAGAAAATCCTTAGCAGTTTCTGCTTTCTGGTGGAAAGCAGGCAATTTTTTTTGCAGTATATCTTCCCATATCATAATTACCAGTACGAGAGGCACCATGGATTGGATTTATCCCAGGTTTTGATGAGGTAGCACACTGGAGTTTCAACCATGCAACCAGGTGGACCGTTAACAGAGGGTCCATGGTTGGTGAAGGACCTACAGATTTTTGAACTGATACAGGATTTCCAATAAGGCCACATTCTTCAGTTATGACAGCTAATTAACACAGCAATAAAGGAACAGCTAAATATACATAACTCTTTAGTCCATTGATCAGCAGTTTATCAAAAAAGGTTATTATAGAAATTCAAGCACAAACTCAATTGGCCATAGCATAGGACCATAAACATTAAGACTTCTGTCATTTTGATTTCAGTGGGGACAACCCCCCTATGTAAATAAGAAAACCCACGTTTCAGCTCCCCCGCCGTGGAGGCGCCGTTTGCGATCCTCGCTATCGCTCCTCCGTCAGGTTGTTCATCGTAAATATTGTCGTCAAAGTTTAGCCTTTGATTAATTGGATTGAGTTTCTGAGTCATTTATTTGCTCATTATATAATTTAATTAGTAAATTGTTTCCGTTATAAAAAATTTATAAAAAATAAAAACAAAAAACAAAATTGATTATAAAATTTACACTTCCAATAAACTAATATCTAACAAAATATTCTTGGAGGGAGAGTCGTGTCGCATTGTTTGTGTTCGTCTCAGCACGCCGAACCGCCGCTTTTGCCCACCACCTGCTCGGGGAAATGCTTTACCCACCCAGAACTTATTTGATATCCCAGCAAAGCGTATTTTGTTAATCTCTCTAAGGAAGCATTCACATTTTTGCCATGGCCTCCAAGCTAGTGGCCCAACTCCGAGCAATATCAAGTACCCATGCTTCTAAATTCTCAGCTAAACCTTATCATACACTCCAACTCCTTAATGCCATAACTTCTCACAGTAAACCTTATCTTTGCTGTTTTCGACTTATTTCCTCCACTACCCTTCATTCTTCATCTTCCGGTGATACTACTCAGACGCAAAGCCAATCGCAAACTAAGTCGTCTTTGAAAGATATTGAGCTCGCTAAATTCTCCGCCATTGCTGATACTTGGTAATTGCTGCCACTTTTTTTTTTTATGATTCTTGTTTATGGACCTTTGTACAATCTTTTTCTAGCTTCTTGTTAATTTTCTTTGTAAAATTGTGAAAATGAACAGGTGGGATAGTGAAGGGCCATTTAGACCACTGCACGCCATGAATCCGACAAGAGTTGCTTTCATTCGGTCTACTCTTTGTCGACATTTCAGGTACTCTCTATGATCTTCTATGAAATAATAATTTTGCAACATTTTGAAGATTTAACTATTAGGTGATTTATTTTTCGAAAAAGAAAAAAATTATTAGGTGATTATATTAAAGTGTCTTTGGATATAGAATTTCTGAATTTCATTTTTATGTTTTGTCTGGTGCCTAAAGAATAAATTGGATGCGATTGTCTTGCAAAGTTATTGTAATTTGTGCTAAAAGAAGAGTTGTTCATTAGCTAGATACTTTGTTCGACGTTTATTTTACATTTTTTTCCCTAAATTTGGATATTGGGGCTTTAATTCGTAACTTATTAGCTTTATTTGTTTCAGGAAGGATCCGCTGTTACCTAGGCCTCTAGAAGGCATACACGTTCTTGATGTTGGCTGTGGCGGTGGAATTCTTTCGGAGGTTTACCATTTGCTTTGCTTAACTGCTTTGGACTCTCCACTAGCTTGGATTCCAATATGATTAACAAACAAGAGAATTATGTAGCCGTCAATACACTATTATATGTGACTTGCCAATTCTAACGTGTTCAGTGGCTGAGAGATGCAGCGTAGGAAAATAAATCAGATGGGAAATAGTTAGATGGAAATTTGAGTTGGTGTCTATGGAAAAGGAGACTATAAACATGGCCGCAACTTTTCTAGACGTTGGTTTTTCTGGACTGATAAAACGATCAAATATGCTACTTAAAGCTGACATATTATTTTCTCATTCTCAATGATACTTATCTATTTGTTTGGACTCTTCTGTGTAATCTGTCTGTTGAATAACCAAGATGTCATGATTGATACTAATATTTGTTGCTGGAACTGGTTCCTCCTCTTCTCTTGTGTTGCAGCCTTTAGCTCGAATGGGTGCAACTGTTACAGGAGTCGATGCTGTGGAGAAAAATATCAACATTGCACGCATTCATGCTGTATGGTCATAATATAACGTTCTATATGGATTTGTATACTGGAATTCTAATTTTGATCTTTTTAAAAGATAACTAATTTCTTTCTACTCAGTACAGGGTATTTGCTAATTCACGGTTAAATATTTTTACAAGCAATATATGATTGCAATTCGATGGCTGCTTCTTGTTCCAGCTGTAGAAATTATTCTGTGTGGGCATTCTTTCTCTTGTCAAACCCGGAAAAGTAGTGGGGCCCTGATAAATCTCCATTTAGCTGATGGATATAGGAAAACTGGGCAACTGACGAGAGAATGATGTATAGTTTGAGATCAACTTTCTTTTCATCTTTCCTGCACATTTTCGCCTCGCATATCCGAAATCGAGAACCTTATTCAAACAGCTTCTTAGAACAGTTGATGTTGAAACAGTTAGTTTGACGTCATGTTCAGTTGACTTTGGGACATTGGGTTACACATCTGACATTACCAAGATAGAGGATAATTTTTCAATTTTTCTAAAATTTTTACTTATTTCCTGTTTTCAGTAATCATGAAATCCAAGTTATTCCACTTCAGCATCATGTTTTTGGAATATACTATTGTTAGGTCTAAAGCTTTTTAACTTGTTATATTTAAAATGGTCTTGCTTAACTTTTTCTAATAATCTTTTTTGCTCTACAGGATTTGGATTCAGCAACTTCGCCAATTGAATACTGTTGCACAACAGCTGGTACAAGACTATTCTGCTTATTTTTCAATCCTTTCAGCAGCCTGATTCTTGCGAAGTTGTCAATGTTTCCTCTTCTGGAAAGCTTGCCCCATCTTAGAAACTAAACATTGTATTGCTTTTTGATTGATGGAACTCATTAGTTCACTATACTTCATTTTCTCATTTGCTCATTTTTCAGCATGCAGTTTGTGAGATGCAATGCATTTGTTTTTGAAGAACCTCTGTACTGTGTAATTTCTTGGTCTATCAATATCCATTACTTGGTGTGAGCTGATCGGACCTTCATAGTCAATGGTGATCGACTGCATGCTCACCCACTAATGTCAATAAATACTTTATGTTTATTTTCTGTGCATCTCTTCATGTGCGTCTAGTGGTGAACCCAGAAAGTGGTTATTGAGATGCATGAATCATAATCAAGTGGAAAGACATTCATCACTCTTCCATTTTATGTCCTCTACCTCATGCTCTCCGTGATTTCAACTTTGTTTTGCGTTGTAATGAAAAATCCAAGATCCTCAGTTTCATTCTTTTTGAGTCAAGTACATGACCGCTGTATAATTGGAATAAAGGTAACTCATACAAGTGCAACTTGATGGCAGAAAAGCTGGTTGAAGAACAGAGGACATTTGATGCTGTGATTGCACTAGAGGTGTGATCTGTCTCTCAGTTACTGGATATCCATGCAATATATGGCTTCCAAGAAAGAAAGATTTGTTTGTGGCTTTTATTCTGAACATAAATGTGAAATTGTGCCTTTATCTATGTATAGTATGTTAATTTATATTTTATTTACGGGAAATCAGTTCACTCTAATAATGGGAAGCTTGTTCATTGAGGGTATGAAAGTACAGGTTGAAACTCGGGTCTTTCTTGATGTATTCTTTCACCTTACTTTTCATTTTCTCAACTTATTTGCGGTGCCTGCTCTCAGTTCACTTACGAGCTGATAAGTTTAAACTTCAGGTAATTGAGCATGTAGCAGATCCTGCTGAGTTCTGTAAGTCTCTCTCTGCATTAACTGATCCTGGGGGAGCTGTTCTGATTTCAACAATCAACCGATCTGTAAGAGCATATGCAACTGCAATTGTTGCTGCAGAGTACATTCTTAATTGGGTATGGCTCTTAATCTTCCAGTTTTGTAGTAATTATTGATAGTTTCTTGCCTTCACCAAACAAAACCTTCATTGTGAAGGCTTCCTGCTTGTCAATGTTGATTACAAATGGGTCTTGTTTGAAAAAGAAACTTATATGGAATGCTTCTGAAATAATTACAAGCGCAGGGACCGGTAATGTAGATTTAGAAGCCTTGATTTCATATCAACTATGGATAGGATTAGCTAGGGCTTTGTGACATGACTTAGATAGGCCTCATTTGCCAGCAATGGTTCCTGAGCAATTCTTACTGTTGCTCTTTGTCCTTTTTTGATGTTTAAAACGCACTTGAAGGATGTCATCGTAGTATTTCCATGACAAATTCACTTCCTTATAGTTGGCTTAACCTTTCAGCTTCTAACATACTCTGTTTTGGGAAACTTGTATCTTTGGTCCACTGTTAGACACGAGAATGCATTAAAATTATGTTCTTCAGTAACCTGGGCACATAAGAAATGTATCATTGACAGTGCTGTAGAGAACATTTGTTGCACCCATATCCAATAATTTCAACTATCTCTGCTTTCTTTACTATTTGGTATATTGTGCTGTAATTCCCAAAGTTTAGTTTCTGAGGACTCTTTGACATACATACCATTGGCAGCTTCCTAAGGGAACGCATCAATGGTCAAGTTTCCTAACTCCAGAAGAGCTAGTGCTGATCCTACGACGTGTTTCAATTGATGTAAGATTGGATCTTGACACTTGCAATACTTGCACTGCATCTTATCTTTCTGTGATAAAGTCTTTTGTTTTGAATTGTGTGTATCCAGGTCAAAGATATGGCTGGATTCTTTTACAACCCCTTGACAGGACGATGGTCTCTTTCTGATGATGTTAGTGTGAACTTCATTGCCTTTGGGGCCAAAATTGCCCAGTAAATTAGTCCCTTGTATTGACTATTGAATGAAATAGGACAATGTTTTATTATGCGATTTTTACATAGTTACAATAATTAAAAATTAAAAATTTTATTCAATTTTATAATATTGGCCCAAACTTAAAAATGGTATTAAAATGTTCTAATTTTTAACATGTTAATACATCTGACGTGATTAGCTGCGTGGTTATCATGTGTTTTATTTTTGTCAGGTAATTATTTTATCATGTAATAAATTTAAAAAATGAAAAACCCCAATGTTGAAAGGACTCCATTTCTTATACGCAAGAACTACGTCTATTTTCCGGTCGCTTCCTTGGCTCGTACTATCTTGGATTTTCCTATTTATCGCCTTGCTCCTTCATCGTGTGTGCATATAATTACTTCTTTATTTTCTGTTTTACTTAATTGCTTCTTCTTCGCCCTATCTTTTTCGTGCTCTATCGCTCCTTAATCCAATTTTAATGATACTGAAAGTTTTCTCCTGTTTGGATTTAAAAAGTTTGTTGCACTGATTTGAATTGCCGTTGCGGTAATTTTAATGTAAAACTTAATTGTGTCTTCCTCGTGTTTAGACTATGTTTGATTGAACGTAAGGTTTTTAATAGAATAGAATGAAATATTTTATAATAGAATAGAATGAAGTTTGGAGTATGCAGAATTCTGTAGTTGATAAAGAATGGTGCGAACTCGAAGAGGGTAGTCTGGATTGACACGAAAGGTGAATGCAAGTAAAAAACAGAAAGGCCTAGGGAAAAGACAACTATCACTAATCGTTCAGAGAACTATGAGAATTGTTTAGTTTTCTTGATAATTATTTTAAAATGCATTAATCATATTTTTTCTTTTGTATTGTAGAAAAATATGGGTGAAAATAAAATGTACATAACTTTTATTTATAGGAAGAGTGTCAAGATCTTGTTAGTGAATTTAAGAATGCTATTTATTATTATTTCGACAATTTAGTAAAACTTAAAAGAAAATACTCTCAATTTTACCCAAAATAAAAGGCTTATACTTAATGGTAAAATGAGATTAACATTTTTTGTTGTTATTATATAGAGTATAAAATATGGCCATCATGATCTTTAGTAATTTTTTAGATTCTCTATATTGATTATTCTTATTGTAATAACAAGATAAAGATCCAAATATCAAATGTTAAACTTAATATTGGTCAATATTTTTATTAATGCAATAATACAAATGTGGGTATTGCCATATTTTTTATCAACGCAATAATATAATACAACCAATGAACAATTATTCAAATTGTAGGTTTCTTGTAAGTATGTAATTTTGGTAAAAAGAGTTGAGGTTTTATTATAATAGTAAATTTTGCCAGACATCTTCTATATATTGGGGTAAAACTCCTTTATACAAAATTCATTGTTGCATTTAAGAAATGAATTTTAATTCATAAACCTTTCAAAATTTGACATAGTTGTGACATTTGTGATTTTGTTTTTATTTTGTAAGTTCTATGTGTCCATATATCTTGGGTGTCTAATGCTTCTTAAGAAACATTGTTCATATTAGTTTATATTTATGTCTTTAAACACTCCTATTTGTTTATTTTGGTAACATTCAAAGGATTTATAAATATCCATGTTCTAAAGTAATTGTACTTCTTTAAGCATAGCTTTATATTTATAAATATCCATGTTCTCAAGTAATTGTACTTCTTTAAGCATAGCTTTATATTTATAAATATCCATGTTCTAAAGTAATTGTACTTCTTTAAGCATAGCTTTATATTTCTTTATCCACATTATGATGATTTATGAATTTTTAAAATACAATTGCGTTAGAAAGAGTTGTGAAGCATCAATATATCCTTTTTCATTAAACTGTTAATTCCTTTTACATACAAATTTTGTGAATATGTCAAAGTTAGACAGATAAAATTATTGAGAATCAATAGAGCCACTAACTCAATTGCATAGATAATTAAGTAGGGAAGTTTAAAATTAAATTATGGACTTTACTTCTCAATTATCAAATTACATTTTTAATTTTTCTTAATTAATTATTATTACTCATGGGATTTTTAAGTTTTCTATTATACATTTATTTAAGGAACTTGCCTGACTGTGTACTTCGCTTGGAGCAAAATGTCATAGACTCCCACAACCAAATGTACATCCAATCCAATAGTTTGAAGTGATATACAAAAAGCAATTGCACCTGAAAAGAACACCAAGGTATTTCCATGTAAATCTAATGTAACTTAAATGGTGGATGCAGGGCCATTCTTAACATTTTATATGCCATGGATAAAGTAAAAAGAGTGGCCCTAATAAATCAACAATCTACAAGTATGTAAGCTTTAAAAGCATCTTTTTATTATTAAAATTTAATATTCATATATAAGTGACTCAATTTATAAGTTTATACACTCAACAAAATACTAAATGATCATAACATCAGCTAATAAAATCTTGTAAATGTTAGCAACAATAAAATCACTAAAAATAGTTGCAGTAACATCAAAATAGTAGTGACAACAATCGAATAGCAATATCAAATTGCAAAACACCAAGATAATTGCATTAACAAGCATACAAGTGACCATGAATTATGAAAAACAATTTCTGTACATTTCTAGATGCAAAATCATTAATAATAGTATCAAGATCAATATTATCCAAGATATCCTTCTTAATATATAAATAGCTAAATCATTTAACCTTTTTTGTGACATTGATGACTTCAAGTAGGTTTTTAATAATTTTAACTTTGAAAAACTTCTCTTAGTCGATGCTAATGTTATATGTATAATTAATAGAATTCAATAAGCAAATAAAATATTTGAATAACAATCTGCAACTTTAGCAAATTCTAAAATTTCAACTGATGACATTTAACTCATTTGATAAAGTCATTTGCAACATTTTTAATCCAGAAAAAAGATTATTTAAGTCTACATCTGACACATTATCATGAGAAACAGTTGTTGTAAAATTCGTGCAATATTCTTTTAATTCATTATCATCCAACGACCTCAACTTCTTTGAATTAAATAAGAATCTAAAAATATTTTTAAATGTCATTAATTGTTCAAATCTATTCCTCACTGAAGCAATTGTCATATCCATAACAATTAGATAGTAATTAACTCTAAAACAATCCTCATTAATTAACTCTGAAATAATCCTCAGTTGATTGTATTTTTCTATCATGATCATTTTCATCAAATTGTCTTTTCCTAATAATACAACATTTAGCTAGAAATGTAGGCTTTACATTCATCTCATGTGCAAGACTTTTGACAATATCCATACTACAGGCAACCCTTCGTATCTATATTTCTAAAAAAAGATCACCACACACTCTAATTGCTTTATAGTACAATGCACATAGATTTAAACTGTAACTTTTTACTCACCATGTTAATAGCGAATAAAATATCATACCAAATAATCATACTAAGTAAAAACTCAAAACTCTCAAGTACATTAACCAAACTTTCCACTTTCTTCTTTGAATTGACATCATCACAAGATCTAGATAATTCCATTAAAGCAATCTTATTTGAGGAGCTTGAAATCTAATAGATTTAATGTTTTTTATTCGACTCTCCCAACGTGTGTTAGGTAATGATTTCATGGTTAAGCCAAAAACATTAACAAATAAAACCTTTCACGTTTTAGGAGAACCTGAAAATAATGCATATAAGCATTGCAAAACTTCAAAAAATGAAACAACTTTAACACAAGAATGTGTCATATCACTAAGAATAAGATAAAATTATGACAAGCACATGACATATATAATTTTCACAGATTTATTTCAAGTAATTGCTTTTGAACCCCTTGATGTTTTCCCTTTATATTAGAACCATTGTCATAATCTTGACCCCTTACATTATGCACATTCAAAGTAAGAGAATTAAATTGTAACAGCTCAGACCACCCGCTTGCAGATATTGTCCGCTTTGAGCCTCGGCCTCTCGGGCCTCGCGCTCTCAC
>JANIIA010000005.1:15258351-15273248 GCA_027478495.1 Erythroxylum alaternifolium | reverse complement strand
TAAAATTAATAATAATAAGTATTTATAGTCAAGTAGAAAATTAATAATAATAATAATAATAATAATAATAATAATAATAATAATAAGGTGGATAAGAATAATAATAATTAATAAGAAACTTAATAATAATAAGGAATTTAATAAGTATAACAATCACTAAATTTTATCAAAAAAATAGTAACTAATATAAATTATAAATTATAAGAAGCCAAGCTTATTCGAAAGAAGGAGATATTGGCTCCGCGTAAATCTTCGTTAAAATATCAACATTTTCGTTACGTTACAGAATAAGTATAAAGTTAGTGGAAGAGAAGATCGGAGTCCGTAAATTTAGGAGCGTAGATCTGCTATTCCAAAAAACGCAGTTCCCTGTTCAGAAGTTATTAAAGTATTTTGAGTGGTCCCTTTCTCGGTGACGACCAGAGTGAACAAAAATTCCTAAAGTCAGTCAGAACACGAACTTACGACTTGGATTCAAAGTCTTATTCACGTATCAAATGCTCTTATAAATATACTCTATTCATAAGCTTAATGCATCACCTCAAAACCTGGCTGTCATTGAACAGACATGCTCATTCACCAACTTCGAAGCTCACTTCTTTTCTTTCCTTTCTTCTTGGTTTTCACAGCCGTCACAGCCACTAGATCTGCATTTACAAATGATACGCATAGGCAGGCTTTGCTTGCATTAAAAAATGTCATTCATCATAACACTAACACCAGCTTTCGAGTCCTAGACTCTTGGAACGACTCTGTTCATTTCTGCAAATGGAGGGGGATTCGCTGCAGCAGTAGGCACCAAAGGGTGACCGGCCTAGACCTCAGTTCCTTCAATTTGGTGGGCGTCCTGCCTCCACACATAGGGAACCTTACATTTCTTAGGGTGATAAAACTGGGTGAGAATAAATTCCATGGTTCGATCCCAAAAGAAATCAGTCACCTGTCTCGACTACGTCATCTTTCGCTCGTGAATAATTCCTTTCAGGGACAAATGCCTACCAACTTATCTCACTGTTCACAACTTCAAACCATTCTCGTCTATCTTAACCAACTTCAAGGGAAGATTCCATTAGAGCTTAGTTATCTGTCAAAACTTACAAAATTACACCTTGGTGGAAACCATTTTGTAGGAGAAATTTCGCCTTCTTTTGGAAACCTTTCCATGCTCAGTGTTCTTTCTTTGACGGAAAACAATCTTCAAGGAGATATTCCTGCTGATCTTGGACGCTTGACCAACTTAAGATACTTGAACCTTGGCGAAAATAAGCTGTTTGGTATGATTCCCACTCCTATTTACAACTTATCCTCCTTGTCACTTTTCTGTGTCTCCTCAAACTCGTTGCATGGACAGCTTCCCGATGATCTGGGACTTAGATTTCCAATCCTCAAAGGGCTTTACTTTGCGGCCAACCAGTTCTCAGGACCACTTCCATCATCACTCATCAATGCTTCGGGACTTATAATCCTTGAGCTAACTGATAATTCTTTTACAGGACCAATGCCATATTTGGGTAATCTCCAACAGCTGCAGAAACTTAAAGCTCATAAAAACAGGTTTGGAGTTAATAGTGGCAACAATTTGAGCCTTTTTACTTCATTGTCTAATTGTACTGGCCTACAAGTGCTGGAATTAAGTAAAAACCAGCTTAGAGTAGTGCTCCCAAATTTAGTTGCCAATCTCTCCACTACACTTTTGGATTTAATGCTTGATCATAACGAGATATATGGAAGCATACCTCAAGGCATAGGAAACCTAGTCAACTTGAAGTTTGTCCAATTAGACGACAACAATCTCTCTGGAGAAATGCCTGACTCCATAGGACAACTTATTGAGTTAGAAAGACTCCATCTTTACAGCAACAACATCTCTGGTAAAATCCCATCCTCTTTTGGCAACATTACTCGTCTAAGCATTATTTCATTGTGGGGAAATATGTTAAAAGGAAGTATACCTACTTCTTTCGGTAATTGCACAAGCCTTGAAGCTATTGATCTCTCCTTTAACAACCTTATCAGAACCATACCTGAAAATATCGTGAACCTTCCCTCACTTACTATCGGCATGTCTGTAGGATGGAATAAATTGTCAGGAAGATTGCCATCCCAAATGAGCAAAATGAAGAATGTTGTGGAATTGGAATTTTCAGAAAACAAGTTCTCTGGAAAGGTTCCAAGTTCCCTTGGTGATTGCCAAGAGTTGGATTCCTTGTTCATGAATGGAAATCATTTCCGAGGAATCATTCCTCAATCCTTTAGTAAACTTAGAGGTATTCGCTTCCTAGATCTTTCTCGTAATAATCTCTCTGGCAACGTTCCAAAGTTTTTAGGTGAACTACCTTTCATTCGGTATATCAATCTTTCCGAACACAAAGCTGTCTAAGGATGGAGGTGTCAAATTGGATGATGTTACACAGTATAGAATATTGATTGGTAAGCTTCAGTATTTGACTACTACCAGACCCGACATCACGTTTGTTGTCCAACAATTAGCGCAATTTCTTGATTCTCCTACACTGGATCACCTAACTGCTGCTCACCGAGTGTTGCGATATTTAAAAGGTACTATTGGACAAGGTCTCTTTTTCTCTTCTGATAGTGAAGTACGTCTCAAAGCTTTTTCAGATTCGGATTGGGGCACTTGCCCAGATACTCGTCGATCTATTACAGGTTATTGTGTGTTTCTTGGTTCTTCCTTAATCTCTTGGAAAACCAAGAAACAGAACACTGTCAGCCGTAGTTCTTCCGAGGCTGAATATCGTGCACTAGCAACCACAACTTGTGAGGTGCAATGGCTGCATTATCTTCTCGCTGAACTACAGATGGCTCCTACTGTCCCAACACCATTATTTTGTGATAACCAGTCTGCAGTATATTTGGCGCAAAATCCAGTTTTTCACGAACGAACAAAGCACATTGATATTGACTGTCATGTGGTTCGGGAAAAATTACAATCCGGTGTCATTGTTTTACTTCCAGTTTCCTCCAAATATCAGCTTGCTGATTGTTTTACCAAAGGGTTATCCTCGTCTGTTTTTAAGGATTCTTTTCGCAAACTGGGTGTACATAATATATACTCACCAGTTTGAGGGGGGGTGTTAGAATTATATACAGTTAGTAGTTAAGTTCGTTAGAGATATCAGTTAAGTTAGTTAGGCTTCGTTAGTTTTGTTCATTCAGACTTTCTATATAAATACTTCTAACTCGATGAGATAGAATAATAAGGATTCTCCTTTTTAATCTGATTTTTCTATCAGACACAGAAAAAAACATACATTAATTTAGGCCTGCCTTAAAAAAAAAGATTGACCAAATAGAGCTAAAAATTGTTTATTTTACAACGTATTAAAAATAGCATTTTGAATTTTTTTTTAATATTTTGAAACAAATATAAAACTAAACAAAATTGAATTATAAGAGTTGCGAGTTTACCGTCCACAAATTTTCGTCAAATAATTGAATTTAATTCGATTTGTCTCAATTTAATTAGATCGAATCTAATTCGGATTTTGAATTAGATGTAAATTTAGAAGCTCACGGTTAGAATTTAGTTGGAATTAATATATCTTAAACTTAGCAATACTAAATTCGAATTAATCAGAATTTGAGATATATTCGAATTTAGAGACTGATCTCTCATCTACGATCTGATCGAAAAAATTGAGTTGTATATTAGGGCCGAATTAGGAAGAGTCTGATGGATTCAATTAGACTTGGTTCGTTGTCTTTTAAAATAAGTGTGAGAGATATTAATCAGTAACAAACAAACACAAACCCTAAGAAGGACAAGACAAGACGAGTTTAGTATGTAACTTTCAGAAGGATGGGGTGGGGCATATACGAAGGATATAGATTTTTTTTTTAAATAAAGAGAAAATAGAATACAAATTACAAAACGAGTCGCGAGAATCGAATCTTAGACATATCTTCAAGAAGAAGAGGAAGGCACCCAGAAGATTTGGTATCGAAACGTATAAGTCTGACATCAAATTGTTTAACATAGGTCGTTAGCCAGTCAATGCATCTGTTGCCCTCTCAATAGATATTTAATAGGCAGGTAAGAAATTGTGCAGTCAAAGATCTTTGTTCGATCAACAACCTCTCCTTTCCAAGTCTTCGACGACCTGTTAGTTTGAGCACCTTAACCTCTCCTTTCCAAGTCTTCGACGACCTGTTGGTTTGAGCACCTTAAAGAACGTCTATTATATTGACTCACGTCAAAAATAAGCATGTGGAAAATTGGTTAAGTTTGATTTTTAATATTTTAATTTAAATTAGTTTAATAATTTTTAATGTAAATAAATAAATAATTGATTAATTTTTATAGACTAATTAAATTTTATAAATTAAAATAAACTGATTAATTTTATTCAATAATCTCTTTTTTAAATTAAATTTTAAATTTTTTGATATACAATAATAATTTTTTAATTATTTTCAAAATTTTTAATTTTATTACAATTTTGACTAATTTTATAATAATTTAATATCAACTAAACCTTTTTATTCATTAACCTTTATTAAACATATACATTATGTAGCCCGTAGTGTTCTCATTTTTTAACTTGTAGTGGTCCCTGACGTCGAGAGTGAAGTTTAATAATTGCATCGTTGCTTTTGATAACGTAAGAGTTCAGTTGTTTGAATGATAATAGAAATATGGATGATTATAGTGACAACCGAGAATATATATTATTATTATAATTATGATAGTTGGTTAAGAGGAAGAAATTATTACTGTTATTATTAATAATGGTTAGTTTGTAAAAAATATTAAGAAATAAAAATTTATTATATTGTAATTAATTATAAACAATATGTTGATTAATTAAAATATTATAATTAATTTTATTGTAACTATTAATTAACTATATTTTAATTAATTAATAATAATTTAATTAATTTATTATTTTTGAATAATTAATTAATTAAAATATCTTAATTAATGAATGAATTATATTTTAATTAATTATATTGTAGTTAATTAATTATTAGTAATATTTTAATTAATTATTTAATTACAATATTTTAATTAATGAATAATTATCTTTAATTAGTTATATTTTAATTAATTATAATTAAAAATAATAATATTTTAATTAATTATTTAATTACAATATTTTAATTAATGAATAATTATCTTTTAATTAGTTATATTTTAATTAATTATAATTAAAAATAATAATATTTTAATTAATTATATTGTAATTAATTAATTACAATATTTTAATTAATTAATGAATTATATTTTGATTAATTATATTGTAATTAATTAATTATTATTTAATTAATTATAATGTAATTAATTAATTATATTGTTTTAATTAATTATATTGTACTTAATTATATTTTAATTAATTAATTGTATTTAATTAATTAATATTAAAAATATTAATTAGTATGCATAATGGGGCACTTCTGCTACACGATAAACAATCACATAAAAGCTAAACAAGATATAGCTAGCTAAAGCAGATCAACATTCTATGTTGATACTCATTCTTCTAAATTACGAGAATAATGAGGTATTACTTAAAAATGAGTAATTAAAATAATAATTCTATAATCATAATTCCTTTCTAAACTCAACCTTTCATTTCATAATCATTTCCCTTTTTATCATACCCACTAAATAAGCACACCCTAAATCTTCGAAATTATACCAAAAAAAGAGTAAATTGAGTGTAAAAGAGGCCACGCTTTCTTTTTTATTTGACTAATAATTTTTTTAAAAAATTTTTGACTAATATTTTTTTATAATTTAGTATTTTTAAAATAAATACTCTAAACAAATTTAATTAATTAAATATAATTTTATTAAACTTAAATTTGAACTTGACAAATTTTAAAGTCATATTAATTATAATAAATTAGACGGGTATGGTTTGAAATTAATAAATTAAATTAATTTTAAAATTTAAAATTTAAAATTTAATATAAAAATTTTAATTTAAACAAACCCAACCAAAACGATTGTCAATACTAACGGTAACAGGAAAAAAAATGCCAGTTTGACTCGAAGCTTGTTCAGGCCCAAATATCTAATCATCATCAGTTCACCGCCGTCGACTTTTTGTTAGCTTGCTCTCTCTAGTCTCTTCCCTTTTCTTTAATTAAATAAATATCAAAATTACACAATCAATAAATCAATTGGCCCTACTCGATTAGGGAACTATTAACAATAGAGTAAAATTTAAGGGTTCAAAATTATTGCAACTTTGAATTTCAAAACCATTATATTTTATCTTTATGAATATAGCCGTATTTTTATTTTAAAAATTGAATTTCAAAGTAAGTCGTCAAATTTAATTTAAAATTAAAAATTAAAAAAATTTTTTAACTTAAAGTCTAATTAATTAGAAACAATTCTACTAATTTCAATTTAGGTACACTTGTTTTTGTCGTGCTAATTGCTAGTCCTGATTTTTTTCATAAAATAAATATGAGTTTTTTAACATTAAATTATAAAAGTTAAGGATAAGTTCATTCCAATTTTTAAGTCAAATTTGTGATATCTTTTTTTAATTATTTAGTGCTCAAAATTGAGCCTATCACGATAGAGTGATATGCCTAGTACAAGTCAAGTTTGAGAAAATTTACACATTTAATTCCCACCAATATGCCTATAAAATGGACCATGCCTTACACTATTATAGGCGTAATTGAGTTCATTGTTATTTTCTGTGAAGCGGAGCGACAGATATGCAAATAATTAACTACTACTATTCTAAACCCTGAAAAACGCACATACAGTTCTTAATGGGGCGACTGTATTTAAGGTTGGCTAACAGTAAGGCCTCTTGTGCACTATAAACATAGGCCAAGCCTACCCATTATAGCAAGCCCATGAACACAAGTCCAATAACACATATGAAATCTTAACATCTAATGTTTATTGTTTATTATGCTAGGTCACAAAATTAATGATAAAATTTTATCATTCTCCTACTTGGACATCATAACCAACATCAATTAACAATAGTAACAAAACCCCCAAATTAATATAACAATATATAATAGAATGTCAAAGTAGAGCCAATAATCTCTCAATCATAAGTCCAAAATGAGGTTACAAGTACCTCAACAGTAAAGAAATCAGACCCGATAGGAGTACTGATAACATATATGTAAGATACTCATACCTCAATGACCTAAACAGAATGTGTCATAAGAAAATGCACACAAAATGGTGATCTATATATTCAAGTCTAAACAAAATGACCCAAGCATCCACCCAAGATGCCAACTGAGATTTAACAAAATATCTCAAAATAACAAAATGAGACTGGGTACAAAATGTCTCTAACAAAATGCCATCTATATACAAATATTTAAACGTATCTGCGCAGTATATCCAGAAATTATGTGGCAATAACAATAATAGCAACAATTATAAACAAAAGACTCTAGACTAAATAACAAAATAAAAGACAAACTCCCACTAATCCAATGCATCAAAAGATTTAAATAGACTCATACAGGTTATATGATTTACAAAAACCTTAACAGTTAAGCCTTAGGTTAGAGGGTCTGCCACCATAAGATCGGTGGGTATATGCTCTATAAGGGTCTAATATTCCTTAACCTTCTCTCTAACAAACATGTTGTAACATCCTGTCACTTGAATTAGGGTTAAAATGGTAATTATTAGAGATTAATGAGAAATTAGGAAGCATAACTCATGTTTATATATAATGAGGCATACACATACACGATATTATTGATCTTGCACATTACAATTATTTATACATGCATTCATTGGCATTTTTTGGGTATTATTAATTGTTAAAAAATGCAATTAAAATGTGGATTGTGAGTTATTTGAGCTAAAAATTTATTTGGAGAACATTTAGATTATTTCAGATTTTTTGTGAATTTTAGGAATTTCTGAAATTTGGAGTATTTTTGAACTAGAAATAATGGACCATTTATATTGTGAAACGTGGACTGTATAAGTTAGCGATAAATGGCACACATGAATAGTGACACGTGAAAGACATGCAAAGCATATACGTATTCTGATGTTTTGAGTAAGGAAAGTTTACTGTAGCTATTATTCTTCACTATGAAGAAACACTCAGCACAAAATAGCAAATTGTTATGCTTTCTGTTTACTTGGTTCCCTCTTATTGCTAGAATTAACTGCTGGATCAAGTAAGTGATTTTGATGATGATTGTTTAATGTTCATAAATAGATACTTGCATAAGCTGTTAGAGAACTGCAGTTTCGGTGGCTAATGCATGAGATGATAAATGAAAGATTTGTGTAATAGGTTATGTTTTGAATATGCACAAGTGCTAGAAAGTTGATGTAAAGATATATACTCTGTTTGGTTCAGAGAAATCTGAATATGGTGATTTCACTGTTCATGCGTGAAATTGTGAAGTATTTTTGGAGATGGATTTATATGAATTTAAATGAGTTAAATGATATGAAATAAGGTTTTGGTGAAGTCGTGAAATAGAGTTGCATAAATGATAAATTTATGATGAAATGAATGAATAACATTAGATGTTTGTAGGAAGAGAAATAAAATGTAGAAAAAAAGGAATTTACATGAAGGATATATGGATTTTTTATGTTTATGATGAATCTTGTAGTTTGATTTATTTATGTTGAGTTGAGCTAAAAGGAAAGTAGTATAGGTGAGTTATGTGTCGGTCGAATAAGGTAAGAATGAGAAATTTTGGAAAAAAAAAACTTGAAAGAAGAAGGTTGGGTGTTTCTGGTCATAGGAAGGAGGGATGGTTCTGCACGATCGTGACTTCGCTGAAAAAAATGGAGAAGCACGATTGTGACGTTGCAGGAATAGCTAGAGACTTACGATTGTGCTTCAGCACGATCGTGACTTTCATACTTTCTGAAAAGCCTTTGTTTATGAACATCCTTTGTTTATGAACATCCTTTAATCTTTTTGCTATAACTTCTTCTTTCGACCTACAAATGACGTGATTCTTGAACCTATAGACTCAAAACACATTGAGTTACACCTTCACCAAAAATATTAGTCATCTGAAATCACTTGGGAGAGATTGAATGATAAAACTGGGACTGAATGGGTGTGCACGGCTGTGCGTTACGTGTGCACCGTTTGAGGACATAGTTGTTTCTTTTGAGTTTATAGTGTTCGGTGTGTACTGAGTTGTTTAAGTTCATAGGACAATGTTGTATAAACATGGAAGATATTGTACTATATGAAACAATGTACATTATGGTTTTGTTATAATGTGATAACATTATGGGTTTAGAAACTGTGTGATTGATGATTTAGTGTATGATGCCATGTTATGTACAGTGAAGGTGAGACAGTTAACTTGTCATTTCTGACAGGCATGTACACGTATACCGAATGGACACACATGCATTTGTCAGTTGGGAATGGGGTGTTACATATATATACAACATTGAATAGATAAATGAGTGATGACAATCCCTATAAATGAATAGAATTATATGTCATGAATTTATGTTAATGAATTTGGGTGCCGTGTGTATAGGTGGTTGTAGGCTCTGTATAGAGAGTGTTACATTTTGTGGTATCAGAGTTAAGTTTAGGCGATTATGACTAATAAGAGTCTAGTGATGCGTTCTATGATTTGGTTTTTATGTTGGCCTAATGTAGATGTCCATGTTTTCTTATAGATAGTAGAGATGGAGAGACCTCGTGAAGATGTCAGAGTCAGCTGATAATGTGGTGGGGAGAGATCAAATAGTTTTGAGTCCTCCTGAACCTCTAAGGGGTGAAATATCAGTAGTGTTAGTGCCTGGGGAGATGTTTCTAAAGTTCTCCCATGATATGTTGAGATTGATGGGCAAAATGGCCACGCCTAAAGCTCCGATAGAAGCCTTGAGAAAGCATGAGGTGGAACAATTTGTGGGCATGACTTTAGAAAAATTTGATAAAGCAGAATACTGGTTAAAGCGAACACAGAGGCACTACAAGAAATTGTATTTTTAGTGACAACAAAAATTGTCACTAAAAGCAGTAATATTAGTCACTATTATAAATAGTGTTCAATTTTTGAAGTAGTCACCTCCTGTCACTAATAAAATAGTGACTAATTTAGAAAAATGGTCGCAATTATGTAACACTTTTGTGAAAAAAGTACTGACAGTAAAAAATATGGAATGTGTGACAAAAATATATGGTCACAATAACTTTAAATATTTATGACAAGTTTGTTGGCACAAACAATATAAAATAGTGATGAATAAAGTCGTAACAGTACTTCGTTTTATTACGACAACATCATCGCTACTAAAATAATTGGAAATAGTGACAAAATATTTGTCACTCGTGTCTTTTTTATCAATGTCTATTACTTTTTAGTCACTAATATTTTAAGGAAAAAATGTCAATAACATTTTGTCACAAAAATGAAATTTTGTTCTTACAAAAAATATTGTCATTAATGTGTTTATTATTTTCACAAATAAAATATCAATTCAAAAATGGAATTGCATTAATGTTAAAAGAAATTTGCATCAGTATGAAAATGACATGTTACAATAATGTTGTCACTAAATAAAAATCACTAAAATGTACAAAATTTTAATTTCCAATATGTAAAATTTTAAATTTTAATATCCAAGATAATTATATTTACGGCAATTATCCCAAACTACTACATATTAATTTAAGCTAAAACTCTCCAACGTAAATTTTCTTGGCTATTCTTCCAAATGAAGTTCACTATTGATTTGTTTCCGACAAAATAAGTAAAAAAAGAATCAATTAATTAGTTTATAAAATATTAAGCTATAAATTTAGTTCTAACATTTTATAATAATATAATGATAATGATAAGAAGTAATACTAACTATTCTAGATTTTATAAATTTATAAACACACATGATTAATTGGCACATTTGATGTTGTGACACTTGATGGATCTCCAATTGAGGTAGAAACATTAAGTAACAAACTAGAAATTACTCCGATATTTGCCAAATGTGCAAAAACAACTGAAATTTGTTTCAATTTTGTGGCTTGTTTCTTGATAGCTCCATCTTGAGCTTGAATCATCTCATTTTAAGCTTGAATCTTTTTTTTTTTGTGATTTCCAAAAAGTCTTGCAACTTTATCATCTAAATCACTTGCATGTTTCTTTGCAGCCTCAACTTCAGCTAAAATTTGACTTGTTTTCTCGAAACTTAGATGTTATCCCTTTAACACCTAAACCACGTGAATAACTTGGCTTTTTTTCTAAGACAAGACTGAAATGCTTAACAAATGGTAGAGGTACATATGATCTTTCCTTTGTTTTTCTCTCCCTCCTCTTGAAGCTTATTTTGCATAGTTAGATATTTGAAAATTTAGTAAAGTAATTTTAATTTTTTTAAAAAAATATAATTTGACTATAACTTCCATGCCATTCTTTCTTCTCCATTTAAAATAGACCAAGTTTCATTGGACTTTTGTCACAATACTTTCCAAACTTTAATAGCATCAAGCCACACATCGAAATCTTTATCTTTATAAAAAAATCAAAAAGAAAAAATAAAGAAAATTAATGATTAATTGTAACTTAATTTTTTAAGAAAATATAATTTAATTTTAAGTAAATAAATTTTACTTTATCATCCCATATGCAATATGCACAATCGACTTTGTAAGAACTGATTTCATCTCTTAATTTCCCTTATTGTGTTTTTTCGCTTTGCTTGGATAAACAATTTATTTTTAATAAAAGAAAACAGCAAAACAAGTTAAAAACTAAAAATTTAAAATTAGTTAAAATTTAGTCTCCCATTTATTCTCAATCAACTGTTGTCATTCTAAACGAAGTATTTCTTCTTTTTCTTTTATTTGATTTGGAAATAAAGAAAATCAAGTAAAATCAAAACTTAACAAAGGCCCTCTTTCGGGCAAAAAAAATTGGATATTAAATGGAAGGTTTCTTCAAACAAGGACTTGTGTCAGCTATTCAATCAAATGATATTGAGAACATTTTCTGTCTCTTCTCAAGAAAGAAGTGGGTTCTTTTTTTGCAAAATTGTGCTCAATTTTATATATAGCAATTCTGCCAAGATCTTTTCGTTAGTTAATCACCTTCTTCCACATCCTTTGGACAATATTTGCTCTCGAGAGAAGATAAAACGTAGATTAGTGATGCTTGCTAGCTAAAAGTACAAAATGGCCAGTTCACCACTATTAGAACTTCAGGAAACCATATGATTGTCTACCTCAAAGACTATGAAGGTGCAGTGAACTAAAAAATACTTGCTAAGGATGTACTTCTTATGCAACTTATTGCAATAAGTAATGAACTAAACAAGTTTTCCATAAGCAAATACTATAAATTTATGTCAGACATGAGGAGATGTGAATGGAAAATGCTAAAACTTGAATCAATTATTAAAAAACCGTGACCAAATAATCTACTGCACATCTGCAATTGCAAATAGAGAAACATGTAAAGGAACCAGTCCGGAATCCTGTTATCTTTTTTCACAGGTTCATTTTCTGCGGCATTAGGCTGAAAATCTAGAAAATGGATAGGGGTAAAAATAAATTTTGTTGTCATTGCTATAACTCAAATGAGAAGAAAGGAAAGTCAATCAAATAAGGGGAATGGCATAATAGATCATAAGCATTTCATAGCGTTATTTCTGTTCCAGTCCTGGTATAAATATATAACCTCTCTCAAAAAGCACACAAATATACATGAATCTTATCTTCAAGAATTTCTAAATGACTTTAGCTCAATTTTTGACCTAAAATCTAAAAATGAAAACTTCAGGATCTCTGTATGCTGACGAGCAGTTTAAAAGAATATTGCAGATCCATTTTTGGCAATGCATGCAACACATGAAAACTGACATGACCTGTTACATTCTTTTTTGTTAAGACATGATATTATTCAGTTGCAACCAAAGATTCATTCCCGTTATAAATGTGACAAGATTGATACAATCACCAATCCACCTCAGATATTAAATAATGTTACAAGTTGACGAACATGCAGTGGCACAACCCAGAAAACTTGGCTGGTGTTTTTTTACAAGAATCTGCAAGGTGGATATCATTGACCTACAAAAAGACAACTGAAGACAAATGAAAAGAAAAATATTAGTACCAGACAAGTTTGTATTTACTATAATCAACAAACCACAACCAATTAAAATCAAACTGCAAAGTTATACCTCAGTATACCGGACAAAACATTTCAAATCAACAGACCAAGCAGTGGAAAGCCAGACAAGGATGTGAAGTGAAACAAGGGCACCAAAGACTATGAAAGCATCCCCAAAGTCAATGCTTGGAAGAATGGTACTTAGCCAGAGAATATATAGAATGGCACAAGGCCAAACATCCAAACGCCAAATGCCAAACACCTCTCTTTTTTTTCAACAAGTCAACTTTGTCCACCACTTGACCACCAACATCTAATCTCGACATGGCACTTTACTCCCCCAAGAAGATCTAGAATTTAGTTTCAGTTTTAATAGTCAATATTATTGCATCAAATAAGAGACCCACTCGCATATTTATTAAACTATATGAATGGATACAACATATAGCGACCTTTTTTAATGTTAAATCCTCATGGAATATGGTGTAGACGAAAGCAGCAGTCCCATTTTAATTAGTATTGAGAAGGTTAGATAATAAAGCATACATAATGAAACCAGCAATTAGGTAAATGAACTATGTATCCAAATTTCGGCAAAACTGTGAAGCGAATACTATGAGTAGATAGTCCGATACCGTAATACAACATTAAACCCAGACGTAGCAGTAGTAGTTATAGCTTTTGTGAACATAAAACCCATTCATTCAAAGTGATGTAGATCAGTGTAAATCAATTCACGACAGGAGTGCATTATCATTTTCACATGTATCAATAAGGTAAGATTAAAGAGGAAGGAGTTTAATAGTTAATAAAATTGAACAGGATAAAACGAGACAAAACTGACCCCAAATTGGTTTGGATGCCAAACGAATCCTTTGAAACAAAAGAAGAAATGAAACTGAAGAATAAGAAGACGGGAGGTATTTACCTTGATTACCTTGTCGAGAGTAAAATCTGAACACTAAAGGGTTGAACTACTGAAGATTGAACGGAAATGGAAGGATAGGTCGAACTGAACGGAAGTGGAAGGATTGGTCGGATATCGGAGCGATCGGCGACGGAGAGGAATAGTGTTGATAAGAAAAATGAAGAACAGAAGAAAGAAGGAGAGAAGAAGGAAGAGAAGAGTCCAGAAAGAAAGAGAGAAGAGTAGAGAACTAGAGAGAGAGAGAGAGAGAGAGAGAGAGACTTCAGCTAATCCAGATTCATTTTCCTAACAGAACGGTTACAAGTATTGTTATACTGCTATTCACTCATGACAGTACAGCTATATAATGACTATACTATTTTTATACGTAACAAATAGAGATAGAGGAGAAATTGGGCTTTACTTTATCAAAAGTACAGCTATCGACGGCCCAAATATGAGATTCTTGACTCCTCACTCATTAAGTATATATACTAAGGACGAACGGGATGGACGACTACGGAATTTATCTCGTTCGTCCGTTTAATCTGACGGTCATTACCCCTCTCCCTCCCCCCGTCTATATGTCGTATATATTTAGCTTTTTCTTCTGTTTCTCTCTGTTGGCATCTTTCTTCTGTTTATCTCTGTCTTGTTTCTCATTTCTCTGTTCTCTTAGAATCCTGCATATCTCCGGCGGCCCCTCCGCCCACCATCTATGTGTCGTATATATTTAGCTTTCTCTTCTGTTTCTTTGTCTTTTCTTCTCTTAGCATCCTGCATATCTGACGGGGAGTTTTTCTGCAGGTCGGTAACGGCGGCTTTGTTTATAGCATGCCTCTGCCTGCAGTTGGGTAACGGGGGCGGTTTTGTTTCAGTGGTAAGATGCTATCTTTTTTCTCTCTTTTCTTCTCTT
>JANIIA010000005.1:15240007-15252155 GCA_027478495.1 Erythroxylum alaternifolium | reverse complement strand
TACTTATACTCTTAAGACTCCTAGTAAACAATAAAATTTAATTATTAGAAAAGTATAAGAAATTATATGAAAATTAATAATAATAATAATGACATACATTTCCCGAAGCTTTTAATTGTAATAACCGAATACCAAGTCATTTAATCTTTTATGCTCCAATCTATTCCTTTTCTTAGAATGAATGAATTCAAACGTACTCCAGTTCCATTCACAACCTGTTGCACTCATACATTGACTTAAAATACGAATTGTAAACTTTTGTAATTTTGAAACACCACTTCCGAATTGATCCTACCAAGAAACTATAAACCGTAAGATAACAAAAGAAGCGTTACAAACAAAATAAAGTGATGATTAATTTTCAACAAATAAGAAAAAGGAAATAACTAATACCTGGAGAAAGTTGTACTCTTTTTCGAATAGAAATCGGCGATCCAATATCCCAAAAGACAGCTTGTAAACCTCTATTTGTGAGCTTAAGAGATAATTATTGTAATATTGAATATCTTTCTTCTACTAACTCAGCTTTCTTTGTAAAATCTGGTCTGAAATATATACTAGGATTCAAAAATGCCCCAGCTGCAAACAATGGAGAAGAAAGTTGCCTTTCTCATCTCTTATTGATGATTGCAAGATACGGTGTATACAAAGAAGGCCTATGTTTCAGATTGTCCTTGATTGCTTCCTTTACACTTTCCATGACATAAAAAAAAACCCATTATTGACTTTTCTTCACTATCAACTAAGCAAAGCATCTTCATCAAAGGCTCACAAAATCAAATAATAAATTAACATTGAGACCAAAATTCTCTATCTTCTAATATAATGTTAGAAACCTCCAATCTAGCATTAGACCTAGCATGCTCAGATACAACTCACTTATCATTTGTAAACATTTGTCTTAGCTTTTTCTTTATCGAAACAAAAGACTGAAGTGATAAGAAATTCGCTGCAAATCTTATCACACTAGGATAACACAAATTTATACAATTGGTAAATTCCTTTCTCATTAAATTCGACACCCAAGCACGATTATAGATGAACTTGGTCACTATTTTAGCTTTGTGCATAGTCTCATCAATCATAGAAAAATACCTAGGATCTGCTACATTATCTAACATTAGGTCAATGCAATGTGCAATACAAGGAGTTCAAAAAAATAGTTATACCTATTCTTTAACTTTCTTCCTGTCGTTTTATAAATGAAATCATTGTTAATAATGAACTGAACAATGTTCTCTGGCCTCACTTCATTTACAACTTCATAAAATATCTCAAATAAAGTATCATTATTTCTAATAAGGCTAGATGCGTCAATAAACTTCAAAAACAATATGCATTTATCATATAAACTAAAAAATTAATATTAAGCTCTTGTCTACTATTTGTCCTACTATCACAAATGATTGAACACCCAAAAGTAGCCCAACTTACTCTTCTTTTAGCCAAATAACTTTTAATTTCAGAAACTGAGCAACTAAAAAGTTTACCTCTCAAGTCATCAATTGAAGGAGCTTTGTATCCCGGACTGTAAAAGGCTATTACATCTACCATAGGTTGATAATCATAAGACTGAAAAGCATTGAATGATGAACCTATATCATACCACCATCTACCTATTTCCATATCGACATTATGAGCTACATCTCTTGATTGCATTAAACCACAAATTGAAGATTAGGCTCTAAGAGTTGTTTATGGTGTAAAAGAACTAGTCACCTACCTTTTTCTTTTCCTCACATCAAGTCTAGGTGTAACATTTACTTTTCCTGGGCCTGGGATGGAACACTACCACTATCATTACCACTATCACTTTCAACATTTCCACAATCACCACGAAAACTAGTAAACAAATTTCTACTGCTTATTTAAAAATTCAACATTTCCCTTCTATTTTTCTCATATTGATATTCTGATCGTGGTTTTATGATGTGTGTAAGTTCTAATTAATAACCTCGATAATCTGCAAGCGTACAAGTCATTCATGTAATACCTGAGTTGTCGATCTCACGAGAAGGGATAATCTAATCCTAAAAGCTAAGGTTAAAACAATTCGTAGTAATTCAAAATGTAACAAAACTAAGGCAAGAATTTAATTCAATACGCAACTCAATTCTAAGAATCAATTACGAAAATATTAACAAAGTAGCAGTTGCAACCCAGACTCAAGAATTAACCTAAAGGAACTATCAATTGAGAGAAAGGGAAATTTTTACCTATCTTTAACGCTAACCTAATCGATTATGAATTATCGGATTATTGGTCCCAAACAATCCTAGGGTTGATTATTCTCTCTCGAGTTATAACCATTAACTCTAAATTATAAACCCTAATCAGATTATGGAAAATTGCAATTTTTTAATTAACAATCTATCCAATACCTTAATTAGATATGAAGTTGTCCAATAAACTATCGGGAACCTATGCGAGATTTCTATTCACGCAATTACTAATTCAGTTAATTTCTCGTTCTTATTAAATCACCCAACTCTTGTTAGCCCAATTTAATTATTTTTCGTTCAATTCACCCTCTCAGTCTATTACCGAATTATTTCATCAAAAAAATCAATCACAACAAATCTAATAAACATAAAACAATTAGATTTTATTAAATCAAAGATTAAAAAAGCCCGTAGGTGATTATAAAATATCTCAACATTCACAAATCTTATTATTAAACTGCTATTCCTAATTCTATACAACAATAAAAGTGGAAAATAACAGGAAATATGATCTTGCATGGAGACAGGAGGCAGCAACGTTGGGAAACTCTAAATTTGGGAAGTACGTTGATGTCGGCTTCTTCTCCACTACTCTCTTCCTTCTTCTTTTTCTCAATATTTCAACAATCCTCTCTAGGGGTTTCTCGCCAAAGTGGCTGATGCAAAAGCTCCCCTTCTTCTTTTGTCTTATTCTTTTATATATCTTTTGTGTTCTGGGCAGTCCTAGGGTTTTGTAGGGGGTCTAAAAGGTTCAAAACTCCCTCGAAACTTGACGTTTCTTAGTGTTTGCATGTCTGCCCGACATAGGCCACAACTGTGGCCCTGTAGGCCACGATTATGGGCCACATCTGAGCCTTCTGTCATGATCATGGGCCATTGTTTCAGCCTGAATGTCTCTAAAACTTCTCCGTTCTTCGATGTTGCTTGAAACACTAACAAACACATCAATATACCTCAAAAATATCATATTTAAGCTCAAAGGATTCTTCCAACCCATAAAACACTTAAAACACAAATATCACAAACTAACACAATTCGACCCTAAACATATACTAAATAATCAAATAGCGGCTAAACACATATCAAACTACACCCTAAAATACGATGCATTTCACACCTATCATATTATTCAAACAATGTTTTCATTTATCACTTCATATCCTGACTTACTTTTTTATAGGGTTATACATCTCCTTTAACCCCAGCTAAATGCTTCTTCAATAGGGCGATTCCTCCACTTTTCAAATGCTTGTTACAAAGTAAGAAAATTATATGATTCTTCATACCTAGGACTAATATAGCATGAGCCCAAGTTGGATCACTGTATCTTCCTAAAGCAGTTTGATCAAGAGTACTTGAAATTCCTTCCATTTATCTGTAACAATAAATAAAGACATATATCAAAATCATACACAATTCAATTTCATCTAACATAATCTGATTTTATCCAACACAATTCTTCAATAAGTCAAAAACTAACAATTTGAGTACTAAAAATACACAATTATACAATGTACATGTCTATCATTTGTAATATAACTCATTTTTGTATGATTATATCATACACAATTCAATTTTATCCAACACAATCTAATTTTATCCAACACAACTCATCAATAAGTCAGAAACCAACAATTCAAGTTTTCAACATACACAATTACACAATACACAAGTCCATCATATGTAATATAACTCATTTTTTATGATTACATCATTCACAATTCAATTTCATCCAACACAGTCCAATTTTATCCAATACAATTCATCAATAAGTCAGAAACCAGCAATTCAAGTTTTCAACATACACAATTACACAATACGCATGTCTATCATATGTAATATAACTTATTTTGTATGATTATATCATACACAATTCAATTTCATCCAACACAATCTAATTTTATCCAACACAATTCATTAATAAGTTAGAAACCAACAATTCAAGTTTTCAACATATACAATTACACAATACGCAGGTCCATCATAAGTAATATAACGCATTTTATACTATTACTTCATACACAATTTAATTTCATCCAACACAATCCAATTTTATCCAACACAATTCAAAATACACTTATTTTTCCTTTTACTATATTACTATTCTTTCCTTTTCATGTCTCTTTAAAAAGTGAAAGAAAAGAAAAACTGGAGTCTTCTCTTCTTATGATAAACCGACTAATGGTTTGACAAATTTAGGTGGTATCTGAAAGTAAATTTACTAACTTTCTTGGTATATTCTATGATATGCATAACAATTTAATTATCCTTACCAATCAATCTACTAATTAACTTGACATCTTAATTGAAAGAGAATGCTAATGGATAATTGAAGGAATCAATAGATCCATGCTTTTATCAAATGAAGAAAATAAAGATGTAATTATACAAATCAACTATACACTATTACACTTGAAAAATGATAACTATTTAGAAATACAATTGATTACATTTTAGTTTATACAATTACATAGACCACTTCAACTTTATTATTAATTAGCAATGCCATAATTTTATACTCAATAATCAATATTATTATACTAATTTTAAGAATATGTAACAAAATATTATTTCAATTAATAATTTGCTATTGTGCCCAAATAAGTTCTTAAAATACCTAGGCTATCCTCCTCGTAAGTATATGAGGTAATTGTAGTGATTACCCAGGGTCGTCTCTTAAATTAATCTTGAACAAAAGCAAAAATAAAAATATATGCAATCTTAAACATTCTATCCTGATTTGTTGAGTGAAGACTTTAAAGAAAATCACAAAATAGATTGAAAAGTAAACAGAATTAATTAGAAGTAAAGACGAATAGATTAATTGGAATGAAAAACTCTTGAGAATTAATTTCATTAATTTAATCTCTTATGCATGATTAAGGGAAATTATTGGATAATTTTCTTGCTAAAATTAATAGTTAGGCTCTAAATCAACTCGAATAATAAACTAATCTAATTTTCGTATTCGACAAGTTATTATCTGAATTAATTATGGAAACCCAACTACTAATGGTTACCACTTAAGTTAATATATTTCTAGTTCTTAACCTAAGTGTCCATGGTTTCTCGTTCCATATTAAACTTCTTCTTTTGATTCTTCATTTAATACTAAAATGATGCAAAGTTCGGTCATGCTATTATATCCATTCAACTTAGAAACTACAGCAATAAATAAGACAACAAAACCATAACTCAATTATGCATAGTCGACTAAAATAGCAACATTAATTATCAAGAAAAAGAAATCAGCTCATCACGGAAATCACAAGATTGATTATCTTCAAATACTCCAATACCATCTTTATCGGTATAAGTGAAGTATTTAAGTAACAAACCAAGTAAATAACTAAATGAACTATGAAAAGAAAACAAGTAATAGTCAACTAAGCTAAAAAAAGTAACAAGTTCAGTAAATAACAAGAAACAATGCAACAGATGAATAATAAAGCAAGCAAACAAGGATCGAGTGAGTGGGATGTGGTAGTCTCCTACCCTTCTCAAAGTTCCTGCATTAGCTCTCGCCTTCTGCTTAAACTTGTTCTCACTAGATAGTCGAAGGCTTGCTCTGCTTCCAACTTTATGCTATGTTTCTCTCTTCTTCACCGACTCTCTCTGTTTCTCTTCTCGTCTTCCCATCTTGTTCTCTATCTCTTCTCTCATCGAATGAAGGTTTTTGTAGAGTGAATGAATGATTGATAAGCTACCAACCTCTATTCCCTTTTTATTTGTACTATGACTCTAGGTTTAGGGTTTCAAGCTGTCACCCCTGCACATGATACGTGATAAGTTAATGAATTAAATGAAACAATGGGTCATGGGGTCACCCCTGTGAGGGCACTTGTCACGGTGATGACAAGTTATATCGTGGTGACTAACATTTAGTGTTAATCATAGTGGTGACATAACTTAAAAGTGGTGACAAGTGTCACCACTGGGGGACTGACATCCAATCACTATTTCCACTTCAACCTTCATGCAAAATTCACAAAATAATCCAATTAACATTCATATAATATTCACATCATTTTCACTCAATTTATCTCACATTTGGATCAAAACACAAGGATTTGTAACCAAAATCAAGATATAAAGGCAATTAAAAGCAATAGAAACTAGACACAACATTTACCAATACTATTATGCTAATTTTAAGAATATTAAAAAATTAGTATATCAATTAATTATTTACTTTAAAGTTTAAAATTTAAATACTAACATGAATACAAGATTAATTTACATTCTCTTTCTCGATTTTAACTTTTAAATTGAAACTTTCAAATTTCAACTCTCAAAATTCAGATCTCAATTCATGCATAGCCATACCCATGAATGAACCAAATCATAACCAACAAGATTAAAAAAACCGTGCATCATTCATTCAACTCCAATCTAAATATCCAATTCCAAACCAACACAAATCACAAATTCAATTCACAATTTAATTCCAACTTCCAACTTCCAACAGTCCAACCCATTCACAATCACAATTCACAAATGCAATTAAGTAGAAAAAAACAATTGCAAAAACCCACCCAAAAAATTTTCAATGTATTTGGTTTAGGTTTTTAAGTCAAGTTGGGTTTGGATCTGGATTTAGATCTTTTCTAGATCTGGCGAGTGGCAATTCCAGAAGTGGTGGTGGCAAGCAATGGTGGACGATGGTGATAGGAAGAGAGTAGAGTGGCGTGGAGGAGGGGACAACTGAAGCGGTGAAGCCTGAAAATGGTTCGGTGGTGGCGACACGTGGAGGAGTCGAGGACGGCTGTTAGTGCGGTGGTGGTATGGAGGACATGAGGAAGTCGTGCGGTGTTGCCGCCGGCTAGGGGGGAAGAATTAACCACTGGAGAGGAGAACGAGAGGGAGAGAGTATGGAGAGTGTGAGATAGGAGAGTGTTTGAGAGACATAAATGAAAATGAAAAATGAGAGAGAGGATAGGAAGAATCAGATGGGTCGGGAGAGGGGGTAGGGTAAAAATTTTAGATTTTTGCTAATTAGTCCCTAAAGATTTCAAAACTCAAGATACTGACCGGTATTTTAAATACCGGGCAATACTAGGCGAAAACTCAAGTATTAGTCGATACTCACGACTGGTACTATATTCACTGTTACCGTTCCGTTTTCTGTTGGTACCATCCAATACGGAATAGTATTTATAACTGTGATTACATATACCTCCCTTAGGTCCTAGAATGCCCAAAAATATATTTTTATGAAAAGATGAATTGATCATATACCAGCCTCTGGTTTGTCTCTTGAAGGACCATCTCAATCTCTTCCTCTACACTTTGAAGATTTCTAAGATCATGATGAGTGTATATGCCTGAGTTCAACAAAGATGACTATAAGCGTCTCTTCAAGAAAAATGAAGACATGATTCTTGACGAAGAAAATTTGTTTACATTCATGAGCCTATACAATGGAAGAACAAATAGGACCTGCCATTAAAATAAAAGTAGGCTTTCACTATGTATGATTGTACTATTCTGCGTGCCTGTATGTGTGCAGACCCACAAAGCTTAATTATTTAGCCGTACCATATGACAGATACTAGTAGCTCCATTAAACTAAATTATTATATTATTTGTGATGTAATAGGTGTGTCTATTTGTAATTCCCCTGCTTATATAAGCAAACAATTGCCTTCAGTCGGCGGAAATAAAAAACAGAAATAACACTAGTTATTCCTCCATGTCCTCTTTCTAAAAGTTCCTCTCTAAAAAACTTGAGTCATCATTAGCCTTACTTTTATAATGAGTTTTTGAGTATATTTTGCACTTGCCTCTCTACACCCTGTTTGGAACAATAAAAATTGAATTCAATGTTGTAATAGGAATTGAATTCAATATTATAATTGAATTCAATTCTTATGTTTGAAACTGAAAGAAGCAAAAGAATTGAATTCAATTCTTTAACTACAACTAACCAGCTTCAGTAATTGAATTCTTACTAAAAATCACAAGAATTCAATTACATTCTCGCTTTAACCGCTACTTTTTATCGTTAGAAAACTATCTTCCCACAATATCCTCATTTCTCTCTTCAACAAAGCCCTTATTTCTCTCTTCAACGCATCCCCTCACTTTTCTTCTTCAACGCAGCCCTCACTTCAATGCAATGTAAGTCAAAGTTTCCTGGGCATAATCATATCTATACGTGTATTGATTGGCCTATGTATTTACGTAGGTAGATTCAGTTTCTAATTCATTTTTCTGCACTCATATCGTGTATTCAGACACATTCAGAAAAGTATTTCATAATCCTGACTTGAGCTGTTCTGGGATAACAAAATCAAAGTATATGGAGAGTAGTTTTTAATTAAAATTTTCTTAATTTCTCTTTTGATGCTTTCTTTCTTTCATGTGCAGAAAAAGAACTCCATATGAGCCATTGGCCTAAGCACTGGAAAAATGACAGACACTTCCAATGACGAAGATGATATGAATATGACCATGCTTACTTTCGCGAGCGCTCCACTCTGCGTTTTTTAGTTGGATCCACATTTTCAACTGGCAGAATAATTGTTGGTCAGAGAGAATGATGTGACACATAACAATTACTGAATAACATCCGCAATGTAAAAACTATTTATTCTTCATCGAGTAGTACACATAGTTAATATGATCACATAACGGAAGCAAACACCACAAGATGTGGAATTATTTCACTCTCTTAACGTTAAATCTTAATTGCTTATTAAGACATTAGAAAGACGATTCAATTTTAACGCTGATGTGCATTAAAAAGATTCAACATCACATACATTTGCAGTTTGAGTGTGTTTATTATTTAAGAGGAGAACTAAAAGGTGAAGCACAGGACAATTGTTTCGTTAATGCAGTCCTACAGAGAGCAAGAACTATGTAAGAGTTCCACATCATGCTAGAAAAGTTCACAAGATAATTGATTACCTGAAACAGCTGATGTCTCAGATCCATATCGGACTAGACCTCCCTTCTACACCAAATTATTAGATTAAAGCAAGGGAATGGAAGAAAAAGTTAGGTATTTTTTCCATCAAAGAAATAGGAATACCTTTCTATCATCCTTCAAGTTGTCAATTATCCGCTCTCTGATATCTGCGTTCGAATAACTTCTCTTCAACAACACATGAACTAGGATTCATCTACAATTTCAAATTGTAAAATGGTTCTGCTATTCAGAGCCAAAGAACTCCTATCAGCTTATGGCAGGAATTTCTGGATTACGTCCATGATTGTATGTGGCAAAGGCTGAGTTGAAATTCTATGTTTTTGTCATCTAAATACAGAATGTGAGGTGCATTTTTTGTAGAATGAAGAGGTTCCACGGTTAAATGCTTGGCTCTTCTTCAAAGTGATAAGATATACTGGTGAACCTATAGTTAGTAGCAGGAAGTTAAGAAGGGTCGTGGGGTATATGCAAAGCACTATAGAAGAATTTGACAGTTGAGAAAAATTATCAAATTAACGTTATCTATTTTAAATATTACTTCACCTCGAAATGAACTGACAAGAAAGTGAGTGTAATGATCAGCCCTCTTAATTTTCAGATCAGATGAGGAGAAAAATTGGCATCTGAAGAAGCAAACTAGTAATATATGCAGATGATTGTGTGTACCTTTAACTCTAGATCCATTTTCTGAGCTTCCTTGGTTTTCAACCTCTATTTTCGAGCTCTCGCAGATGGTTGGCGCTTGATTTGAGTTGCTGGGACCATCGCATGCATCAAAACCAGATGAAACCACTGGTGCAGCTGCAGAAGATTCACTCTGAGAAGGTTCTCGGGAAACTGCCGTTAGTTGAGTTGCATTTACAGGATTTCCAAAACCTTCCAAGTCAAAAGGTATGGATCCTTGAAAGCTCTGCAATATCCCAGGACCTGTAAGTTGGACAGGGCTTATTTCTTGATAAGTGACTGGAGTCTCAAGAATGCTATTTCCGTTTCCATGAACATAACCATAGTTGACTGTTACTTCTTGAGCTAGGGGAAGTGCTTTACAACTATCTTCAAGAGTTTCTTTGTCTATCTGTTTGTTTAGTTTCTTGCGTTCTAGTGTACCCTTTAGCATGTTTACAACAGAGGAAACTCTGTCCCCATTTCCCAACTGTGGGTTGTTGAAGGTAGAGGAAGAAGAATTGGAGGCGGAAATGAATGCATCCAATTGATTGGCAGCGTCATGCATTGGGAGGTCGGCGAAACCGTTTGGATCTGCAAACTCTTGTTTCAAATTGTTTATACCAACCTCAGAAGCAGTCTGCACAGGTCCCATGCCCAAAGTTGAGTGAGAAGTTTGCATGGCAGCATACCTTTTCCTGAAAAAGAAACAGTCTCCGATTAGAAAATGATGATCTCTACCATATGTAATATCAACATTTCTGCAAGAAATATAGAAATACTGTATCAGTAGCTCCAACAATTTTATTGTTGATGAGAAAGTTGATACCGTAGCTCAGACGATCTACTTCTCGTCATGGGTTGACAACTATGAAACCAGGCCTGTATAAAATCAAAGATGACATAAGAAACCATCAAAGAATCCTCCTTCACCTCAAGTTTCACGGAATAACTAAACATCACAGACCTTGGCTAGATATAAATTACTGGCTTGCATACTTCTCTCCGCAGCATTCCTGGCAATCATTACAAGGAAATTAAGAGTGAACATCAGGATGCTCTAATTTCCTGTCGATCGGTACTAGATCCTAGGATCTGCAGACGTCAAATTACGTAGAGCAGATAGAAAGGGGGCTGCAGAAACCTGATTAAGTCTTGATTGAGATCTTCAGAGATTTCTTCCTCTACTGGATTGATTTGTGCAAATACATCATTGCTTCTTTTCTTTTGCAGTGTTCCCCCGTGATGCTGATTTGACAGATTTGATAGCTCAGTGGAAATCCTGTAACGAAAATTGTGATATATTTTTGGACAGAGGTGCCTCATGGAACTGAACTTATAATTCAACAAATGGTGGCGCTGCAATAGGAATTAATTACACTAGAAAAAAGGAAAAGAAAGATCATTAACTCCTATAGAGGTGGCACAAGTATCTTGCTGAAAGCACAAAGCTTCAATTCAAAACCAAATGCTTTCGGAATTTCAAATGTTGCTATAACGATGCAAGTGTGATCAACAAACTAAAGTTTAAGACTTTCTATTATCAATTTGTAGGGTCTATGGATAGAGGGTTAGTAGCAAGCACAGATGGAATCAATTCAATGACTTAAATAAATCCACTAACCTCCGTGATGATTGCCGTGCCCGATGTGCTATGCCTGATGGATAGACATTACTCTGGAAGAGGAATTAGAAATGCAGCAATCAGATTGAGAATTGCAAGGGGAAATTGGAAAAGAAAATTAATATTTTAATCAAACACCACGTATGAGCAACTGGCATTGAATTGCTAAAACTTGCTATTTCAGATTGTTAGTCGCTCATGCTCGAATCAGCTTCTTTACATAATTTCCTTTGGTAAAGCAAAAAACTTCTGCTGCAATTTTTTTATAAAACACGAATAAAAGTGACAAAATTTTCAAAGAAAGAAGTGCCTGCAACAAAACACGCTTTTCTTCTTGTTAAAGAAGGAAAAGAGCTGAAAATAACATTCATAGCTGAATCAAGATTCTTCAGATGAATATTGCATGACTATCAACTCATAAAACTCATAAAAGAAGTTTCTTTGTGTTGTTTTTTATTTTGGGTTGCTTGCCTCTCCATTTGTAAGCCAACTTTTGAAGAGCTCTTCGCTATCTGTGCGAAGGTTCTGAGAAAGATTCTTGAATCCCAACATTTCCATGGTGGGTGCAGACATGCCAATTGATGTCTCCATCAAGGATTTGATAAACAACTCTTCACTTGTGTTCCTGTACATGTCTGAAAACCCTCTTCCCTGTGTGTCCATCTGAATTTTCTCTCCTTCACCCCACTGATAGAAGCTCCTATA
>JANIIA010000005.1:15222691-15239997 GCA_027478495.1 Erythroxylum alaternifolium | reverse complement strand
CCTTCACTCTCCGACTTCACAAACGAATCATCTACCAACCTTCCCTTGTTTCCATCATTGACCATAATAATAATTTTCGACAAAAACCAAGACCAAACTCCTCAATACATGACGTCTGGATCGTTCCTGTCAATGGAAAGAATGATCCCAAACATTTATTTCCCAACAATTATAAAGGAAAAAGCAGAATCCTATAACCTCTGCAGTCTAGATGCTGAAACTCTAGTCAAGCGCTACTCCTATATAGGAAAAACGATACAAAGTAATGACTTTGGTAATGAAGAAAACACCTCCTCTGCAAGAAAGTAGAACAGAGAAATTGCTAGTGACAGGAGACTGTATTTGTACCTCGTCACCCTTTAACCGGCAATCAGTTGACCATTGCATTTGTACGTATGCAAGAAGATGGAAACCGCAAGTGGTCGTAAAGACAAATGGTACTAATAACAACACCACCAAAAACAACATTTGCATTTGTATGCATATATAAATATAATATGCCAAACAATTTACAGTAACATTACAACAACAACAAAAATCAACTCCCACAAGGTTACATGCAGCAAAATTGTCATCTAAAACAAGTGAAGTTTTGAGGGAAGAATCAGAAATAATCCTCAAGGAAACTTGTAGTTGCAATCACACGGGACGGGATTACAAGATGCTGTACCCCCAAATGTTGCTTGATTGAATGAATGAAAAATTTTGAGTTGGAATGAAAACATCAATATCATTTTCATTTCATATTATATTATATTAACTTTATATTGAAGTTTGGAAAATGATAGATTCCTTTGAAGTTAGAAGCTTTGCTACCCATGTTACAAACACCAAAAGGTCTATATTATTGTTTTGAGTGTAATTACTTTACAATCAACGTATTGTTATTTTTTTCAACGTTTTCTTTTAAATTTATTTTGTGTAATTTCTCTAAAAATATTATTTAATCACCTTAATTTTACATGTCTCACCGTAAGATGTTAGATAAAGAATAAATTTCAATAATTATCAAACTAATGAACTTTTATTAAATTAGAAGTTTTGCCAACAATAATATTACAAAAAAAAACTATAGATATATAATCAATTCTTGGGTCTTAGATCTTGGCTAAGTTATAAGAGCCTTGTTTGGCAAATAGCTGATCAGTTATTTTTTGGCGGATTAAGATATATTTAGTTGTTTAACTACATCAAACAACCAATAATTATATTTGGTAGTCGGTAGATTGAATTGATGGATTGAATACAATCTGTTATTTTTTAAAACGCTATTATGAGGAACATTTTCAAACGGCTAAAAAATTAAGAGGCAAAAAAATTATTGTGTCCAAAAGTTATTACAAATTACTAAAGAGATAGAAAAGAAATAGAGATAGAAATAAAGATAGAGATAAGTTTATTCTATTATGATAAATTTCATTATTTTAATTACACGTACAAATTTAACTTTATTAGGAGCTACCACATAAAATTGTGAGATAGTGTATCAATCGACGAGGTTAAAGACTGGTAAGTAAGCTTTTCTGTTATTATCCGTCTCTTTTTTTGATCAGTCTTCCCATATTTTTCAACACCTCCAATTTCTTCATTAACTTTGTTTCGTGACATGCCCTTATAATTTATTTTACTCATAAATAATTAATACTAAACAACTAATTTTACTAAACATCTTTAAATAAATAATTGAGATTATCAGTTGGTCAAATAAATTATATTAATCCACTATTAACTAACCGCCGATAAAATTAGCTAAATCTATTGAATATCAAACAGGTCAATATAAGGTTTTACATTTGTCATTTTCTTTAGGGTAATTTGATTGTTGAATACATCCCCCAAGGCCAATTCCGGCTTAAGAAATAGTGTCCCTGATAAAAGAAATGACCGTGAAGTAAAAAATATTTAAATGAATTAAATAAAAAATTATATGTAGGATGAGCTGATTAGTTGGACCTAATTAAAAATGTACATTTTGCGTACGTAAGACAAAAAGTTGTGATGGAAGCAATGACCGAGATATTTTTGTGCCTTTCTCTAATTCCAAAGTTGTAACGGCCGCTGAGACTCGATTTGCATGTTGACATTTTTTTTTCCCTGTGGATTAAACTCAAGACGTAACATCATACTATAAAAATCAGTTTGTGGTTTTTCTTTTCCTTTGAATTTCCTTTGGACCTAACTTTGTTCCTATGGAAGCATGTAAAAATGCTTTATTAGGAAAATTAATGATTTTAAAATTAAATCACCCGTATAAATTTGAACTAATTTTATTAAAAATATTTATTCTTATCTATTAAATATTATATTAATTTTGAATAATATCTCAAGTTATTCATATTACATATTTCAATTTAAACAAGAAAAAATATAAAAATATATATACACTATTATCACTCATCAGTAATCAGTAAGCACATCTTATTTTCAATTTTATAGATTTTATTATCAAAGTATGGCTTCATATAAATGACTAATGGCATCAATTGTGGCAGAAATTAGGAGGTTTGGAAGTTCATAAGTACTAATCGGTGATTGCCGTAAAAGAGAAAAGAAAGCCGAATATGAATAGGTACGGTTGGAACTGTTAGTGATAGAAGTCCAAAGTAATTAAGAACTCTAAAAGTTAACAAGACTATGATAATAAAAGTTCTGAATGAACCACTAGGCCGGATGGCCAAATCAGAACTTTTTCTATAGTTATTTCACGTCGATCAGATAGTTTAGAAGTAAATATTTTGCACTTTCATCGATGACAAAGCACATCTTCTCTCAAGACTTGGTAGTCGTAGAGTAGACAACTGAAAAATGTTCTTTGAACTTCTCTTGTACCAAAAAATGAATAATTTGAGTAACGTCATTTTTTTTCCATGCTTTCTAAAATTTATTTTCAGTGCTAGAAGTATAAAAAAAATAAAAAGTGGAGCAGTTACTTCCAATGACGTCTGAATTTAGTTCACAATTTATTAATCAATAACCTAATCATGCATCAATTTAATTATGCCATAACTTTGCAACGTTTGACTAGTAGCTTGTTTGATATATCCCAACTTCTTTAAGTTAGTGAATGACCGTAAAACTGAGCTATCGGATGGTACCAAAAGCCAAGACTAATCCTTGCAACTTGCAAGTGCTCGACACTTTTAAATATAATTGCTGCAATATTACCTAAGAAAGCTTAGGAATATTTTAATTGTTGATAACGTCATATACTATATGAAACGAATATATCAAACCCCAATACAGTATAATTCCATGGAATATTTTAAGATTCACGGTCAATTTGAATTTATAAAACGTCCAATGGCATATTTGATGCTTGCGAAGCCGGCAAGCTCTCGGACAGTACTATTATTATTTTATAATTTTCCTTTTTACACTACATATTCCAAAGCCACATTTATAGCCCTCAACTTTAAATGATTAGTATTTTATTTTTAAAATTTTTTGGTACACCATAAATCACTTCTAAAATCAATTTTTATTGACCAAAATTTTATATATTGATGGTATTATAGCTATATCTTTATCATTTGTTGACATACACTCTTGAAGGAATGATGAGTTTGTCCGTAATATTGCATAAAGGAAAGTGGTAACCATTAAACTAAATGCTTTGAAGGGAGAAAAGCTTAAAACTCTTTTCATTATTATTTAGAATTCAAATCCATAACGTTTTGAGGGTGAGTCTTGAAGTAACTAGTAAAATTGCTCCTTTGTAATCACAAAATCACAGATTCAAAGTTACTAAAACAATCTCATTGTAAAAATATAAAGGGAAGACTGCATACATTATGACCTTTTCCAAAATTCTACAAAGCGAAAAACCTTGTGTATTGAATACGTTGACTTTTATGTTAAAGAAAAGGTAAAAGAAAATATTTTTGAATAAATCTGCGTGTTAATGTGTGTATAAAACAAATGAAAGAGTTTTCTTTCTCTTTTTACATTGGGAAAATGAAAGATTTAAATTATCTAACATAAGTTACACCACAATGTTGGACTTAAATTATCTAACATAAGTTACAACACATTGAGTTTATATGAGTTAAAATTTTCAGTGTCCTATGACCACCAGTAGTGATGTGCTAATGCGTCGTAATTTTTAACGCCTTAAAGTTCTTTGACTATACAAGTAATGACTATATTTGACCATTCCTTTCTCTAATTTTGTCTTCTTCAACCGACCATGCACGGACGGATCAAACATGGATTCAACTTCATACGTTCGTTTCTGATTCTTCAAGAACTATAAAAAGTACAAGCAAACAGAAGTTACAACCAGTACATTAGGCAAGTATGGCGGTATTATATCTTGTGGGGCATTGTCCATGAAATGCAAGGTTCATTATCATTTTCTTTTTCATAAAAAAAATTACATAAGTATAATAACGGGTAGCAAAACCAGTCAGTCAGGCCAGAGAAATAAGTTTATTAATCTTAAGAAAACATCAACCGTACAGTGGCATATGACAAATTCTGTTACAGAATGTATTTAATTAATCATTGCTTATTTCGAAATTAAGGCCTCAATTAATAAATACTCCAAATCTACCATTGCCATGACCAATTCTTCATTTAACTTAATTCAGATGCTTTTTGACGATGCTACAGACTGCCTACTCACATAACAAGTACTTACAAGAAGAAACGATCTAAGGAGTTCTCAAATTAATGCTTTAACACTCAAATTATAAAAAGCAGGTAATACCAGAAGTTGGAGAAATAGCGAATAGCAGCTGTGTGATGTGATTAAGGTCATAGACGGCAGAATCCCAGTGAGAAATGCATAGTGCTATATCATCCATTAATATTATCTTCATTTTGTTGCTTGCAAGGGGAAGATTGTATTGTGTATACTCGTAAATGCGATCATAAAATTTTGAAGTTTCAGGACAATGTGTTCTTTAAAAGCTTTTGAATGAATAGAGCTTGACACAGGACCATGTGTCAGGATATGTTCTTCTCTAAAAATCAAATATGAAAGACTGAGTTAAAACACGTTTAACAATTTTCCATGGTGACAGATTTCCATAATGACAGTTTTTTAATAAATGGTCCAATATTTAGCTTAACATAAACTTCCTTGGTAACTTTCATCTTAATAAAAGCATTCTTAATTGACAGAAGAATGTCATTCTAACCAATTTTTTTTATGACTTTAAGTCCCCTAAACCTACCACTCATAAGGATGACATACCATCAAGTAAGATTGCTGAAGGTTTCGAAAACTACAATCATTAAACTTGGATTTATAGCATTCGAAATCAGAATTTTGTGATTTTTCTACAAAATACAAAGCTCTTATTCTACTTTGTTAACTATATCATTGGCTGGAAGTTAGTCTCTTTTAATTTGGTATTAGGGCATGATTTTTGCCCGACCTACCTTGGTATGCTTTGATACTTGGGTCCTCTTTGGGGATCCAAAAACTAAATATATGAACTTTTATTTGAATGCTTGGGCTTTCATTGATGATTGACAAATTGATATTTGAAGCATGTTTTAAGTTTGTTCTTGAATTATTTCTACGTGTATATATCATGGAGTTTGCTATATATAATTGTTATATGTGTTTGAATCAATTGATACATAAAGCCTAGTAATATGCTTCTTACTTAAATAAAGATTAACCACATCTTTAATGAGTCTTATGTATTGAGAACTTCAAGATCATATATAATAAAACACATTAATTTATAATTGATCATATATAGTGCAATAAGATCATCCCATATGAATTTCATTGCATTTATATGGTTAATTAATGTGAAATATCATGTTAAATTTCTTAATTTACTTATAGAGATGAAGAAATGGAATATAATGTGATAGTTTCATCATAAAGGCACATAAATAATTTGAGTTAGGAATTTAACCCACATGAAATTATTGTTGTCAGTTCATTTTATCACATTGTTTACACTGACAAAGCACGATTATATTAATTTGCCTCAATTTTGTGACATAAGCATGTTTATTATTATTTTATAATGATGTAGCCTCTGAATTTTTATAATAATGTTAGGAAGGAGATAATTCTTCTTCATTTAGGGTGAATAGACATTGATTATACTATTAGGAACGATGAACCACCTCCCATTACTAAAATTAGCCTATTGGATGAGGTTGACCTTTATGAAAAGTGAGAGAGATCTAATCGCCTCAGTGTAATGTTTACAAAGACTAAGATCTCAGCTAGTGTGTGGGGTTCAATTGATCAGTATGATAATGTTTGTGCTTTGTTAAAGGCCATAAATTAGCAATTTGTCTCTTCAGATAAGGCATTTACTAGCACCCTGACTATGAGATTCTCATATTAAAATCTCATCGATAGTAGAGGTGTATGTGAGCATATTATGCAAATGGGGGACATTATGGTTTAATTGAAGGCTTTTGAAGTTGATATATCTGAATATTTCCTTGTGTAATACTTTTTGAATACCTTGCCACCTTAATATGGACGTTTCAAAATCTCTTAAAATAGACATAAGAATAATTATTCAATTAATAAGTTGATGACCATATGTGTGTAAGAGGGAAGAAGGTTGTCTATAAAGGCTAGGGAAAGTGCATATCTAGCTACTCAAGAAAAGAATAAGGATCAATTCAAAGGAAAGGAAAGATAAAGATAACTCCCGAGGTGAAATAAAGAAGGAGTCTAAGTGTTTCTTTTGCAAGAAGACGGGACACATAAAGAAGGACTGTCCTAAATTTCAAGCTTGGTTGATGTTTAGTTGATGTTTGTCATAACACTTGATGGATTGATTCTAATTCTACAATCTATATTACAGACTCCTTACAAGGTTTGGAAAATTTAAGGAAGCTAGTGTGAAGTGAATGGTACATCTATATTATAGCTTGTTGTTTGCTTCATAATTTTATTAGGTAGGAGATGAGTTTTGATTTTATAGAGAATGATTTAGGGCACTATTTTCACACAAATCTAGTTGTTAAATTGACACGCAAAATGTTCAATGAATGTGAACATCTAGGCAAAATGAAAATTGACATTTTTTAGGTGTTCTATTATGTTTGAGTGTTAGGGGATTTTATATTTTGCAAGCTGGTGTACTCTTTGTTGTTTATGTTGTATGCTATTATTGTAGACTATATTGTTCTCATAAGTTGTTGATGCTTAATATTAATAAAATGAAAATTTTATGAATGTTTTTATTTTTCCTTTATTATGATTATTATTATTTTATTTGTTAATACTACTTTAATTTTTTAGATAAGTATGACAAGGAATTCTCCGTCAACTAATAATTTTCAAAGTTCAAAAAGAACAAAAAGAAAGTGGAACTATAAAGAGGATGTTGTGTTAGTTTCTTACATGGTTGATTTGTATAATGTGGAAACATACAATGTTGATACTAGATTTAAAGTTGGCTATCTAAATTAATTAGAAAGATTGGTAGCAACAAAACTCCCTAATTCAAACTTAAAAGTCAAACATCACATAAAGTCTAGGATTAAGACTTTAAAGAAAGAGTGGGGCATTGTAAATGATATGGAAAGGAAAGATACTAGTGGATTTGGATGGGATAATAAAAGGAAGATCGTCACTACTGAAGATCATGTATGAGAGTCTTACTTAAGTGTAAGTATTAAACTTTTAACTCGTTTTAAGTATTGTCTTTAACTACTTTCTTGTCACTTATATAAATTATTAATGTTGTTTTTTCATCTTATTAGAGTCACAAAGATGCTGCTTAATTTCGAAGGAAGAGTTTCCTTTCTATAATCAGTTGATTGGGATCTATAGAGAACATCATGCAACCAAAAATGACGCACAAACTGCTGCGAATATTCTTGAAAAAATAGAAAGGCAAGAAGGTCTAGGTGGGATAAATGAAGTTGATGAAGATGAATGTGAAGTTGAGCATGGTTCGCATAACATGGATGAATCCTTTACCCATCCTCCAACATTAACTGTTGAAAGATAAGCTAAAAATATTTCAACAAAGAAGGGAAAAAAGAATAATGATACGGGATAACCAAGCCATGCATATTCAATTATTGTTTTTGCCAAGTTGTTGGATGATAACATAAAAGGGGTGGGAAAAGAATTGTATAAGAGTATTAGGACCGAAATGATTATTCAACAAAGAGTTGAAGAGTTAGATGGTGCATTGGATGAGATAGAGGGAATGACAAATGAAGAAAGGGATACTACTTTAAGCATAATTCCTGATCATCCTGTACAAATGCTTGTATTTTTTAGTCTTGTGCCTTCTCGAAAACTTGGGTGAGTGAGAAGGTTTCTTCTCACACATTAAAGATAATGTTGAAGTTTAAATATTTTATATAGTTATTTAAAATAGGACTGAAACATATTTTTTGTTCAACCAAATAACTTTTTAGTCATTTAAAGCCGTAGGTTAAGTTTATTTTCAATATTGTTCCAATGTTATTTTATATTGTAATTGAGACTATGTATAATGAATGTTGACATCTGATAATTTTCTAAAAATATCTGCGTTGACTAGAGAAAGAATGAACCACTCTCATGCCTTTGAAGAATGCAATATGCAAGGTGTCTTCTTCTTCTACTACTACTTCTTTTTCTTCTTCTTCTTCTTCTTCTACTACTACTACTACTATTAATAATAATAATAATAATGTAATTAGTGGACTATAATGGATATTTCGATATTTTTGTTAATTATTCCTTTGTCATTCTAAATTTATGTTTTCAAACCAAACATTTGTGTTGTATCATTATTTAGAAATTCTTAGGAATAAAACAAACTAAATAATACTCATTTCATTTTATTCCTTATCTATTCCAGCAGATGAACCAAACATCCTATTAGGGACTTGGTAATTTAGGGTTTTGACAAATTAAGATAAAGTTAATAGATTAAGAAATTTAGGGATCACAAATTAGTTGTTATAATTAATAAATAAAAGTAATTTAAAATTTTTATTAGATACTAGTAGGGCTTAATATACCATGCGGCATATAAAAGATATAAAAAATTTAAACTGACGGAAGTTTTAATACAATTAAAATTTTCGTCTACTATGAACATTTTCAAAACCTCAATCAAATGCTTTGTAACGTTAGAGTTAAAGTTGCATTTGACGAAAATGTTACATTTAAATTGCACTTTTGTCCAAAATTTCATTGAATACTAGCTAAAATATCTGTTTTCATTAATCAATCAAGGTAACAACTGCCAAAAGAAAATATAGGAATTCAATTTTTTGAAAAAAGCCGTAACTCGTTTCTCCAATTCAAAGAAAACTTAGGAAAAGGAAGTAGAAAAAATTTGAATAACAAAAGAATAAAAAATCACTAAAAGGAATACATGAATAGTGTTAATAGGAGTCACTAGTAACTCTGATGCTTAGTTGGTTAACACGGAACAAGATAAGAATAAATGAAAACTGGCTGTGACAGCGTATTTGGATTTTCAATCGTTAGGCGCGAATACAAAGAGAAGATCTTCTAGGCTTGAACAAAAGCTTACGAATAAGCAACTCTAAATCGGACCATTTGAGATGTGAATTAAATTTATAAAAAAATAAGATTCAATTACGTGGTTAAATTCAAATAATCTCTTTTTCATTATTCCAAACGCGTGAATTAAATTTAATTATATAAAATTAATAAATTGAATCCAATTCATTAAATTTCAAACAGGATGTTAACCTTTTATTTAATGAACCCACATCAAACTTATTTTAAACAAGAAAAGTTACTTAGTTGATAGATGATAATTAAATTACCAAGTAATCTGTTTTAGGTTCGTTGGGCCACGACTGGGACAAGCTTCGATGATCTTAACCAGTGGCACGTGGACTGACCAAGTGAATGCATTCTCTTCCACCACAGTATAAAAACTGGGTTTGTTAACACCAGACTGTTGAAGCATGCAAGATGTGTGGCAATGAACAATAGCAACGAATTTTTTCTACTCTCCACAATCAACTGATTTGGAGTTGTAAACTTCACATAAAATCACATATTAGACCTGTAGATAGCTTCCTCTTTTAGGCCACAATAATAGCGTTGAAGGCTTCAGGAATTGACCATGTTTCGATTCTTTTTCCCATTTCTAGTGACACGCTAGAGACGCATTGACAGGGTTCTCAAGACTCAAGAATTCATTAAGACTGAGCCAAGTAATAGGAGTTTTATCAGGAAACATCGAAATGGCCATATTCTTTCACAAGACAACAAACACAGATTATATCGAGAGCTACAAATCTGTTTTCCAGTCCAAAAATGAGCAATGTTTATGCAGCTAAACTATTAAACGAACACCGTTCGGAATACAATACCTCCAACAGAAAGAGGGAGTTAGTATATTCAGGAACATCTGGGGTCAAGAATTTCATTGGATCCTTACGCATATCTTCATAATTTAGGGTGGCTTTCACCTTCTTTGGCACTGAAGCCAAAGGAATTATACTATCTCTACCAATAACTCCATCTATAATCCCATATTCAACTGCTTCAATTGGAGACGTTTAATGATCTCGATCTATATCTCTTTGAACTTGTTCCACTATGCGACCAGCGAAACCTGAAACGATCCTACTTACATTATTCTTGTTATTTCTCGTGCTTGAATATCCACATCTATTGCTTGGCCACTAGCCCCTCCCAGACGTTGATGAACCATTATCTGTGTATTTGGCATTGCAAATCGCTTGCCTTTTGTGCCACCACCAAGAATTACGGAAGCTATTGATGCTGAGATCCCAAGTGCAACTGTTGAAACATCAGCCCTCAAAAGCTGCACCACGTCATAGATAGGCATTGTAGCACTAAAGTGATAACAGCAAAACAGGTGTATCAGGAAGAGAGGGAATCACATTATTATTTTCGCCGAGGTATCCCAGCAAAACAGATCCACAGAGGAGGATCCCAGCATTTAATAATGAACTATGAATTATCATTTTCTCCATGCTTTCCCTAATTAGCAATTTAGCATATTATACCTAGAAAAAATACCTACGTGCAGCCTACAGCAAAAGTCCACTTGTGTGCCCCCAATTTTTCACCACTTGAAAGGAAAGTACTATATTCAAGACAAAGATAACAATCATTTCTCTTTTTTTTTTTCCCTTTTGGGTCCATTTAACACTTAATCAAACAAAGAACTTAATTCAAATAATACTCTGGTAAGGTATTTCTTTAGTCTGGATATTGCTACATTCAAGTTTTTCATTTCTAGGAACAGTTTATGTTAGAGCAAAAAGATCACTAATGAGAATAGCAAAATGTAAGGGCAATGCGTTAAAAAGGAGTATATTTTACATTTTTGCTTCTACTTTTGCTTTCACTTCTAAACATTACCGCAGCATTTCCACATCCAGCACTTCTGGTCATATGTAATGGATGAAGGTGTGGGACAAAGATACCTGTTGTAGCAAACTCGTGGTGCTAGTAGGAAGGTAGTGCTGGTGATGGTAGGGCAGGCATTGGATGGTGACGACACAACAGTAAGAACAGGCAAAGTAGTAAATATAATGACAGCACCAGCTGTAGCAGTGTAGTATAGTTATAACATAAGAATACTACGTTTTACTTTGGAGATAAGAACTCAGCATTTGCCTTTTAAAAAGGGCAAGTGGGGAGAACAATAAGTTCTCTACTTAATTAAGCTATAGCTTTCCATACAACTTTTCCAGGAAAGTCAAACCATTTTATAGTGAAACTTCTTTCACCTAATATTTCCTGGAGAAGTGCATTGCTTTACTTGTTTTTCATGTAATGGACCAACTACTGCTTGTTTGTCAAGTTCATACATCAAACAAGAAAACTGGAGTTCAGTTACCATGAAGTGTATGAAAACGCCGAACATGTTTTCTGGATGTATATGTAATTATATTTACTAGCAAACATTGTCCTGATCATTCTAGAGGGATTACGCCCATTTCTCTTATGCAACACGCATTATTGAATATGAATTGAAGCTAACCCCGAACAACCAAAAATTTTATACACTGGATAAATCTTTGATTGAAGTCTAGTCTATAATTTTCCAATTGTGGAAGAAAAAGAGAATATAACTATCTAGTCTTGAAATAACAATAGGATACGAGCCAACCCAGAATGGCATCTATGGAGATGGCAAGACGTGAAAAGGAGAAAGAAACTCCAGGAATCCAGGGGAAGATAGTTATATTATAGCAGAAGAACCAGGTGAGGACTCGGGATACATGATCAAACTTTAATCAACAGGCCACCCCAACAATCAAGATTATAACAGTTAATCTAACCTCACCCACGGCCGAAAACGGGATAACGTCCACGCAACCAAATCAATACTTTCAACATTCACTTACATTTAACTTCCAGAAGAAAGCTTAAAACTTTCCTGCAAAAATTCCTTAGCAAACCAAGCTTACAAGCACAACTCTCTATCAACCGAATTATGCAATGAAAGATGACTCACCAAAGATCACCTATTTCGCAAACTTTCCCACATATAGCATCATCAAATGCTAAATTCCTTATATTAAACAACTAAAGTAAGCAACTTTAATCTAACACGTAAATGAGAAGATAAAATTCAACCCAATTGAGGAATACCTGAGAGGACCACCAGGACAATTGATAAAAAGGCAATATCTTTGGTAGGGTCCTGAGCATCAAGAAGCAATAATGACTAATGATAGCATCTGCAACAAAGTCATCGATGTCATTTCCCAAGAACACAATCCTTTCTCTCAGAAACAGTCACATGGCGTTAGACTCGGCACCCCTCATGGCGGTGGCCGGCGTCTGCGGAGTCGACAAGATTGGAACAGCCAAAATTTTGTAAGATTTAAGCGAGGTTTTGAGGGGTGAGATGGCATGGGAAGAGAAGGGTCTGAAATCCAAAGACAGTTGGATTGGACGAGAAAGATTGGATTTTGTAGAGGATATGTAATGTGGGGTTGCAAGTTTGCAACCGCTGAGGAGAGAGAGACATTTCATTGTTGACACATCGTCTCAGACAGACACGGACAGGGAAGAGGTCTGGACTCTGGACAGGTAACTAAATCCTACCAAGACTGACTCAAGTCAATTGTAGCAGGGCGCAGTTTCAGTTTCTTTTAGGCCTTGGTTAAGAGGTTAGTAATAAAATAGAATATAACGTAACGCATTTTTTTTTTTTGGTTTAAGAATTTGTAATAGAATAGAATAGAATGAAATGGAAGTGACAGGTTTTATGTTACGTTTTATTCCATCCTAAAAAGTAAAAATAAAAATGTAAACTAATAAATACATATTACCTAATATATTCTTAATACTAATTATCTCTTCTAATTTTAACTTCATTTTTTGCAGACTCATTTATTAATAATATTTTATATTATTTTTCCTTACCCTAATAATAATATTTTATATTATTAATAAAAAATTGTATATAATTAATAATAAATTTTTTATTAATAAAAAATATATAAATTATTCTTTAATTGTTAGTATATATTTCTATATAAATAAATAGTTTTTAAATATAAATCACATGTAATAGAATAAATTTTATTAAATAATTAATAATAATATTTTTATAAAATTAATAACAAATTGTATATAATTAATAATAAAATAATAAAATTTTTATTATTTTAAAATAGAAAATATATAAAAAAATATTTGTCATAGTTTATGATTTTTAAATTAGACATGATTTCTATTTTTAAATCATAGCATTAAATTTCTTGCAACAATCATTTTAATATTATGGATATAATAGTCATTTACATTACATTATCAGCTCTTCCATCCCTCCCAAACAACTTTTCACTATATTATATTCCATTATATTATAAATCGTTTCATTTCGTTTTATTTTATTTTATTCCATTCCATTAATTACTCTCCAAAGTCCAATCTCTTGCAGGATTTGATCTCTAGTTATATTTAAGGGAGATGTTAGTTTGTATGGAGAATAGTAATAAGAACGAGAATGAATATAATGAGGAATGAGAATTAATATTATTATTATAATTATGATGGTTGGTTAAGAGAAAGGAATGATTAACATTATCATTGATAGTATTTGGTTTGTAAAAAAGATTTAGAAATAAAATTTATTATATTTTAATTAATTAATTAATTATAATGTAATTAATTAATTATAATGTGATTAATTAATTAATTATATTTTAATTAGTTAGTTATATTTTAATTGATTAATAATTATATTTTAATAAGTTATATTTTTAATTAATTAATTATATTCTAATTAATTATAATGTAATTGATTACAATATCTTAATTAATGAATAATTATATTTTAATAAGTTATATTTTAATTAATTAATTATATTTTAATTAATTATAATGTAATTGATTAATTAATAATAAAATTTTAATTAATTAATTAGTTAATTATAATATTTAATTAATAAATAAAATATATTTTAATTAATTAATTACTTAATTATATTTTAATTAATTAATTAGTATTAAAATATGTATTAAAAAATTCACTATTAAGGAATAATCATTACTCTACTAAATAGAGGGTATGGAGAATTTTTCAAAAGTGGGATATCAAACTATTGCCCCTATGATAATAATAAACAATCCACTCATTTTTTATTCCTTACCTATTAACCCCTTCTTAAACCTATCAACCAAACACCCCCTAAATTCTAATCAATTTTTTTAATTTAGTATTTAATTTTAAACAATTTTAATTTGTTATTTAACTTTTTAAAATTTATATAAATAAGATGTTTTTACTTTTTATTCATATGACTAATAAATGGGTATTTTACTAATATTTAATAGAAAGATTATATTAAGAAATAATCTTTTAACTTAATTTATATTAAATTAAAAAAGTACTGATTAAGTTGAAAATTTTAAAGTGCTAAATTAAAAATAATAGAAAATTAAATACTATTTAATTTATTATCTTTTTTATTTATCATTAACTTTAACGTGGTTACAAATTTCACGCTATGATTGCAACTAGTGTTTCTGGAGTCCTTTTCTATTGGATTTGTTGCTCCGATTAGGGTTTTTTGTTTTTGAAAAATTAAAAATAGATTGATAATAAAAATGATAGGAACAAAGTCTGGAGAGAATGACTCTTAACTCTGCTGCAACAAAGGAAGGCAATAAACGACAACGTTGGAGCTCCCATTGTTACAAAATTACAACAAGAATACAAACGACAGAGTTGCACTCAAGAGGGTTAACTTCTTGATACGACAACGTTGCATTTGAGGTTTCGGAAAAGGGGGAAAAAAGAAACCCCCATCTGAAGCTCGCGACTCTGAGTTTCCCAATCACGGTTCAGAACAACTCAAATGGCGATTAGAAGGACGATCAACCTCTGCGTGTTTTCAGCAACCAAAGGTTTCATTTCTTCTGCAGGTAATATCTCCATCTTTTCCCGTACCTTTTTTTTTTTCAATGATATAGTTAAGTTTGTTCGCTGGGTTTACTGATACCCTATCGATCAAATCAATTTTAAGGAGAGCGACTTCCTGTTTAGAATTTAGTGTAGATGACAAGGAAGAGGACGAGAAAGATTGTGATTGTAAAGGTTGCATTTTTAAGATTAATTTACTTTCTTGGACAAAATTCTAAAATGGTTGATGATTTACTTATGCAAGTATTTAGCGTTTCTCTGAATTGGGAGCGAAAAATGGAACCCCTTTTTTGGTTGTTCTTAGTAGAACTTTTGCAGAACTGAGGCTAGCATAGTGGTTTGACTGGTAAATTTCTAGTATTCAGTAGCTATGATTTTGTTCTTTTGGTGTTGAGATAAAATCTGAATTTCATCGCATGAAGTAGGACTGACGTGCTGAACTGAAATGTAGGAAGGATAAGAGGGGTTCATGATTAGTGATGGCACTCCTTTGTTTTCATTCTTCTCGTGTGTTTCTATGTTTGTTTCTTTGGACATGTTTACATTTGAACTTCTTATGGTATGTTTGTCTATCCATGTCTTCTGTCCCTGTGCTTTTGGTCTACGGACAAGCTTTTCTGATTTGCTTTATTTCTGACAGGAAAATTGTTCAGATCTGCTGTTTGTTTAGACAACTCTAAAGGCGGTTTCTTATACACTGATGTTGCATCATGTGAAAGTGAAAAGCACATATCCCAATATTCAGGAAAATTGTTCAGTTCTGCTATTTGTTTAGACAACCCTAAAGGCGGTTTGAACTCATACACTAATGTTGCATCATGTGAAAGTGAAAATCACAATCCCCAACATTCAGGAAAATTGGGGATGAAATTTGGTTTTCCCACCTTAGAGGCACGTCTGCACCCTCCTTATGCTTTGGGTTTTCGAAGTTTCATCCATTCTGCTCGTAGGGGCAGTTTTAATAAGGAGACAGATTCCAAGCCCATGGATTTTGTGAGAGAGGTCGTAGAGGAAGGGGGTTCCCAATACACTGATAATGCTGCTGACCAGAATGCCGATGTAGTCTACATAAATCTAATGCGGAATAATACATTTGTTACAGTGACAGATTCTAAGGGAAATAGAAAATACTCTGGTTCATCTGGACATGTACCAGAATTGAGGGGAGGCCCCAAAATGTCACGTTATACAGCAGAAGCAACCGCAGAACATGTTGGACGCGAGGCAAGGAAATTGGGGTTGAAATCCATTGTGGTAAAGGTGAAAGGGTTTACTTACTTTAAGAAGAAAAGGCAAGCTATCATGAGTTTTAGAGAGGGTTTTACTGACTCTCGAAGTGATTGGAGTCCTATAGTAGCCATTGAAGATACAACTCGACGACCACATAATGGATGTCGACTCCCAAAGAAGCGACGTATTTAGATTTCAGCTTCTCGTGTTATATTAACGCCCGTACTGAATATTTGACCTAGAGTTGGTGGAGAGTTCATACTTGAAAGTGGCAGACAGTAGTATCCAGATGGTTTTGAGAAATGGTGATCGTTGACAAAATAGGGATGCTAGGGACTGGCATCTTGACTAAGGATTGGTTTTGTTTTCCAGTCACTCCAATGCCCATTTTAAGTTAATTAATACTGTTACTGTTAGAACTGCAAAGCATTTTGAAAATTATTAGTTGGGTTTTCACTTTTTTGCATTTTACATTGCTAATCATTGCTCTCTTCTTGTCGACAATTATTATGATAGTGTGGTGATGCCCAGTGTTGCGGTCTAAATAAAATAATATAAATTAAATTCTATCGAGATCAATTAGAGGCAAGTGCATTCCGTTGACAAGTAATATAAATCGGTAAGAACCGGATATAGTACCTAAGGGAAAAATTTTCAACACGTAAGACAATTAAATTAAACGATGAAAAATTACTCAGACGATCTAAAATTGATTGATTTAAAAATAAAATAAAATAAAGT
>JANIIA010000005.1:15180576-15191378 GCA_027478495.1 Erythroxylum alaternifolium | reverse complement strand
TTTTGGCATAGTACATGTATTAGGTTTGATATGTACAGTTTGTACACTCATGTATATACAGATGTTTTGGAGTAATATAAAGAGGATTTTGGTTTTAAAATTTTGTGAATTTCATTTACTGATTCTTATTCTTTTAAATATATGTGATGCCATGTGGAGTTCGATAGTATTTTCAAGTAGCGCTCCCTTACCTTAGGTTATGTGTCGGAATGACCCACGGGCGTTCCGGTACGTACTCTAGGGTAATGGAGTGTTACATTTTGGGGGTTTTAAGTTCAGATATTTCTCCTCTCCATTTCATCTTCTTCATCCCATCATTTTTCATGTAAGAAATCAAGTCAATCTTAAGTGGAAATTAAGGTAAAAATTAGGAATTTTCTCCTTACCTTTATCTCTTCTTAATTTGTTTATGAAGGAATGAAATTTTAAGATGGAAGTGGGATTGAGAAGTATATTTTTGGTGTTTCTAGTTGGTGAGACAAGCAAAGCCAAAGAGGAAGGGAAGGAAAGGCAATAGAAGCCCTACTTTGTCAACTTTCAAGTTTGGGACTTCACTTAGTTGATTTTTGTATTTGTGTATGATTGAATGGATATAAAGATTCATTTGGATGTGGAATTATTTTTGGGATGTTGCTTTAGTGTTATTTTGCATGAACTTGGTTGTATATGATAAGATAGTATTGTGTAGTGGAATTTTGTCTAGGGTTTGTTTGAATTAGTCACATTGTTTGAGTTATAACTCAGCCTAAAGACGTTCATATTGTGTGATTTTAGTTGAATATGAAACCTAAGACACAGAGATAAATATATCTAGAAGGGACTCTGACTTAATTCTGGCTCTATGAAATTGGAAATTGAGATCGAAAAAGGTAACCTGATGTTACCCCTATTTTGTAGCAGCTTGTGATATTTTGCCTCTATCTCATGATTTAGAAGTCCAAATAGTCTGATTGTTAGTGCTATAAAAACTATAGACATAAAGGAAAAAATGTATAGAAGACCTCAAAACCCAATTCTGACTTTTTTTATATTCATATTGAGGAACAAGTAGTGGTATGAGTGGAGAGAGTGTCTATCACGATCATGGCGTTGTTTTTGTTTTCGATTTCCACCGGTGTCCACTATTCGATACTTTCGGGTATCCACAGTTTGATACCTTCCGTTATCCACAGCTCAATACTTTCAGGTATCCACAGTTTGATATCTTCGGATGTCCACAACACCCGTTATCCACAACCATAGAAAACATGCAGGCCTAACACAGAAAGTAAAGAGATGTAAATAATAAATACAATATGACAACATAAATAATCAGTACATGAATGAGCATTTGTATTTGTATTAATAATTTGTATCATTAAGTGTTGAATATCAATGTTTGAGTTTTGAAGGTGAATTTACGGTATATGAAAAAAATACTGAAGCATGTTTGCATTATTTATTTGATTAAGTATGCCATCATTATTTATATGTGTATGATGTTCATGATTGTATGTGCTTGGTGGATGACTGCAATGAGTGGTCATCCAAACGAAGTGTTTTCCCATTAAGCTTTCAAGCTTAGCACGGGTGTTAATTTGTGTAGGTCGAAGTCATAGGAGTGAGGTACAAGGAACATCTGCAGGGACCAAGGCCAACAGATAGAAGAAAAATACTTATGGAAGGCGTTTTAGTTAAAGATGATTGTACATGTATTGGTTAAAGGAAATTATATGTTTTCTTTTGGATTACCTTATAAATGTAAAAATGTTTTACTACTATTAAATGATAATGGTAAGCATTGAAGAGTTTTGTAATATGTATATATATAGCATTGAACCGAAATGCATATCGTGAATGTATGTACAGGAAATTGGTTGCCTTATATATGGATAGTTATAGGAGGGGGTATTATAATAAGGTTTACTGTCATCCCTGCAGATGATCAATAGAACTCAAAATTTTCTATTGGTAGAACTTTTGTCATTATATATGATCTATTCTCATACGTATGAATCTTCTTAAGTTGCAATAGGTTCTTCTCTAACACTTCTCTAATCTAGTAATATCTCACATCAATATGCTTTGATCTTAAATGGAAGGAGGAATTCTTCCTAAGGTGAATAGCACTCTGATTGTCACAAAACAGTCAATATTTATCCTACTAAAAACCAAGTTCTTCTAAGAACTTCTTTATCCATAGGAGCTCTTTGCTTGCTTCAGTTACAGTAATAAATTTTACTTCAATGGTGGATATATTAACACATTTAAGTAATTTCGATTGCCATGACATAACCTCCCTGCAAAAATAATTAGGTAACCTAAAATAGACTTTCTCGAATCAACATCACTAGCTATGTCTGCATCTATGTAACCAATTAACATAGGCTTGGTAGTTCCAAAACATAAACAGATTTTGGAAGTATCATGTATATATCTGAGAATCCACTTCACGACACCCTAATGATCCTTATCAGGATTTGAAAGGAACCTGGCCGTGTACATACCATGAAGTACATCAATCTACACACATAGTCCTCTTTCCTCTTTTCCTTGAAACCCTCTGGCAGCTTCATATATATCTCTTCTTCCAAATCTCCATGAAGAAAGGTTATCTTGATGTCCAGTTACTCAATTTCCAAGTTTAAACTTACTACTAAACTAACCACTGTACGGATGGATGTCATTTTAATAACTGGTAAAAATATTTCATTAAAATCAATACCTTTTCTCTAGTTGAATCCTTTAATGACCAATGTAACTTTGAATCTTGGATGAGGATTGTGTTCTTTATGCTTAATCTTGATCAGCCACTTATTTTCAAAGCTTTCTTATCTTTTGACAACTTCACCAACCCAAAAGTTTTATTCTTATTCAAGGACTTCATCTCATCTTGCATGACTTTAACCCATTTCATCTTATGTTCATCTATATAGCCTTTTGAAAATTCTCAGGTTCTCCCCCATCAGTAAGTAACATGTACTGATCATTGGAGTATCTAGTAGAGGCTTGCCTTACTCGCATAGATCTCTTTATTGGAACCTGAGTAATCTCTGATGCTAGTGGTTGGTTTTAAATATCATCTTCATCAAAATATTCATCTGATTGATTTTAAATAGGAGCATCATTATCAGATATGTTTGGCTGGCGATTTTCAACTTCATCTTCAAATTGTCTTGACACCTTTTTTGGAGGAATTAACTCTAAGTCCACTAAGTCACCATTGGTTTTTGAAAAATCCTTTTTCACTTTACCAAGATCTTAAATATTTTTATCTTCAACAAATATAGCATCACGGCTCTGAATTAGCTTTTTCTAGACTAGATCATAAAATCGGTAGCTGAATTGATCTTCCCCATAACCAATAAATATACACTGGCGAGTCTTGACATCAAACTTGGATCTCTCATCTTTAAGGATATGGACATAAGCTTGCAACTAAATATCCTTATATGATCATAAGAAACATCCTTTCCTGACTATACTTTCTCTGGAACATCTGACTATAAAGTGATGTAGGGTGAGCGATTTAATACATGTACTGTTGTGAATAAAACCTCAGCTTAAAATGTCTTAGGCAACTTTGCATGTGAAAGCAGGCATCTAAATCTCTCCATCAAATTCCTGTTCATCCTCTCTGCTAAGTCATTCAATTACGGTGTCTTAGGAGGAGTAGTCTGATGTCGAATACCATGCTCTTTGTAATAAACGTTAAATGGTTTAATGTATTCTCTACCGTTGTCTGTTTGAATGCATTTCAACTTCTTCCCAATTTTTCTTTCAACTGAGGCATGGAATTACTTGAAAACATCTAGCACTTGATTTTAGTTTTCAAGGTATATACCCACATCTTCATTGAATCGTCATCGATGAAAGTCACAAAGTATTGAGCACCACCTAGTGACTTTGGCATTGACCCACATAGATCTGAGTGTACAAAATCCAACACATTCTTTATTCTGTAAGGAGGGAAACTTATGAAGACAACTCTATTTTTCTTTACTGCTAGACAATCAACAAAGTTCTTTAAATGTACATGGTCAATTCCAAATAGTGCATTCTTTCACCAACTGAGCCATTCCCTTCTTGATCATATGATCAAGTCTCCTGTGACACAATTCAATTGCATCATCTTTCTCCACTGGATTCATAACATCATTGGAGAGCTTTTACTGCATCATATATAACTTCGAGCACTTTTTACCTTTGGCAATTGCCAAAGAGCCTGTAGTAAGTTTCCATTTGCCATTTTTAAAAGTGCTAAAAAACTTTCATTATCAAGTCTATCAACAAAGATCAAATTTAGGCAAAGATCAAGAACATACCTAACACCTTTCAGAGTCAATCTCACGCCATTTTCTGTCTCCAAGTAAATATCACATTTTTTGATTATTTTGGCACATATATGTATATTACTATATTATATATATTATATTTATTTATATGATATGGTGTGAATAGTGGCACTACTGTCACCTATCCAGTTGAATTCACAGGATGGACTATGCACATCATTATCATATAAGATGATGTGAAAGTCATCAATGGTAGTAGCCATCGATGCGTGTTCATCATCACTGTTATCACCTGTTTTAACTTCTTTTCCTTTGTTCTTTTCTTTTTTGAACTTTCGATAAAACCTTTTAATGTAACCCTTCTTCTTACAGTGATGATACTCAATGTTTGCATATTTATTTGATCTTCCTCTGCTCTTATATCTAGAATTTGGACCTCTAGATTTGCTCCTACCCCTGGAACTTTTGACCAGAACTTCTAACTGTGTTGAAGAGGCTAAACTATGTGATCTTCGTCTCATCTCGTCATTCAGAATTTCACTTTTTACAGATTCTATGTTAGCAACACCGTCAATTGTAGAGTTGGTAATTGAAATCTTCAAAGTCTCCCAAGACTCTAACAGGGAGGTAAGTAAGAAAAGGGCAAGCACTTCATCATCAAACTTTATGCCTATTCCTAATAATTGATCCACGATCCCTTGAAATTCATTCGAGTGATCTGCCATAGAGATACCTTCTTGATATTTTATCTGCCCTAATTTTGTCAGAAAAAATAATTTCTTGTTATTGATTTTTCAGGCATACAACTCCTCGAGCTTCTTCGACAATATCCGTGCATGATTCTTATTACAAATATGGTTGTACACATTATCTTCGACAAATTGTCGAATAAAAGCACATACTTGCTCATGCTCAAACGCCCACTCCTTGTTCGATTTATTTTTGAATTTTACTGTGGTAAACACAGGTAAATGCATTTTTGTGATGAACAGAAGATCTTCATCTTATTCTTCCATGTGTGGTAGGTAGAGCCATTTAGGCGAATCGTCTTGCTTATTTTTGCCTCCTTTTTAGATGAAAAATCCTTTGACACAGAACCAAACCTTGCTCTGAATAATACCCGTGTGTATGAATAGTATCATATATATGAATAATACCGTATGGTACAGATGAATAGACCATATATGTGAATAGCACCCAGTTGTTATAGCTTTGGCTGCTATAGTGTTAATTCCAAAATAAATGCATGAACAGTTGCCACTTTTCTTGCTTATTATTTTACTATTCACTACTTTCACTATGTTTACCCGAAATCTAAACAAATTGTGCCAAAAAACTCGTCTTAATTTTCTCACTTGGCGCTGATACCACTTGTTAGGAAAAATTAATAAATTATATTTCGTAGGTAAAGTAAACAAGGAAATAATACATAAAAATTTAACGTGATTCACCAATTAATTCAAGTACATCCACAAACCAAACTCTAAATAAATCTTCCAATAATGAAAATAGCATGTATAGAAAGTGAAAAATGATACAACAAAACAGTGGCGCTCACACACAAGGTGTTTCCCAAATTTACTATCCCTAAAATAATATCCTCATTATTATGTTACTTAAACGTTTAGGAAAATGTTTCCTAAAAATACCCCCAAAATTACTCTCTCACAATCATCGCATATGACATATGATTACATATATAAGAAAGAGGGAGGGAAGGTCTATTTATAGACCCTCCATCACCTTAGCAAGTTGTAGAGAACTTGCTTAATGTAAAGTGTCGCCTAGCTTACTAAATGCATAATAAAATCTTTTAGAGTGGCGGTACCTCATGTAAGTCGGTACTGCCTTACAAATAAAGAAACAAAGACACTAAGGATTGGGGAGTTGGAAATGAAACAATAAAGACAAGTAGTGGTGAAGAAGAAGGCGGTCTAGATGATAAATAAAAGAACTAATAATCAAAGTTTAGGATTCAAAGATTAAGGAGATAGAGTTCCATTAGACCTATAATGGAGTGAGTAAGGAGAAGTAGTGATGTCGAGAACCATGAAGAACACTGGTGGAGGAGTTCTTCGAGGGATTCAACCATCCATCTTTAATTGTGTCGCTATTCCTTTTTTATCGTTGGCGGTAATTCCTCTTAGAAAATTTTATTGTTAGGTAATTCTCCTCTCATTTTTCAACCCCATTCTCTTTTTTATTTTGTTGTTGTTCCTCTGATTTTGCTTTGTAGATGTTGCCTATATCTCTCTCTCTTGTATCTGTTGTTCTATTTTTTATTTTTTATAGTTCAACTCATACCTCAAAAAATTATGATAACATAAATTTTTCGAAACTTTAAGTTGAATAAGATAAATACTAGATTATTTAACCTTTTGTGTTTTAATATATTTTATTTTTTAATTAATAAACTTAAATGTGTTTCGATTTCTATGACACATATTTGACTTATATATTGGCTAAGAATTTGAAATACAAATCTTTCTAGAATATTGCTTCTAAATTAGTCTCATTAAGCAACTGTAAGTTAACAAAAGTGACCTCATAGATAAAATGAGGTGATTATTAATTTTAAACAAGCTAACATCAAACATATATTAAGTTTGTCTCTTTAGTGTATTGTAATAGGCATCTTGAGATCACCACATACATTCTTGTATGCCTTCATTTATGAGTTAATTAGGTATTTCACGTTATTTGAAACAATTATTATGACAGTTAAGAATATTCTCCTATTAACTTTAGATTTTCTTTTATGAAATTTGGTCTAAAATTAATAATTATATTAAGAAATGCACTAAAAGAAAAACAAAGAGTAAAGTTGTTTTTCCCACTTCTATTAACAGTTGTAAGATAATTTATGTATAAAGAAGGTTTATACATAACAGTTGTGAAGCTTGTGAAACTTTATGATTAATATTTCATATTTAATAAATAAGGATCAATATGAGATATTGAATCTTATTTGAATATAATTGGTATTTAATTAAAATTATTTGTAATTCTAATTAAAATTTGATTAAAATTAGAATTTAATTTCAATTAAATTACTCAAATGCTCAAAACTTATTATATAAACAGACTTAGAGCTCTAATAGAACTCGCACTCCTTGCTTAACCCTCTCTGCAACAATTGCAGAGTTCTTTCAACTTGTTTTGAGGACCGTTAGTTGTAGAGTTCTTTCAACTATTTCTGAGGATATTGTTAGTTTAAGAGTTTTTTCAACTCGTTCTGAGGATATTGTTAGATGTTGGATACTTGGTTGAAATGATCTAATTTCGAAAATCGGTTCAAGAGATACGACAAAAAAATGATCAAATTTTAGAATAAAGTACGAATTAATATTCACATTTTATTATGACATATAAGTTAATCATTTTATCGAAATTTAGTGATATTGGCTTTTGGAAAATCAAATACAAAAAAATTTCGTAATTATTCTACCATAATCGGGATTGAATTATATCCCATTTTCCAAACAATTACGGGATGAAGAATATATTTCAACTTTGAACTCGCCTCGGCCATACCTTATAACAAAATTACGTAACGCAAAGGGGCGACAGTCATAGCTTTTTCTTTTTCTAGATTACTGAGCTTTGGAATAAGTGGAAAGCTAAAAGAAACTACATCTCCAAGGACACCCACTCAGGGCCGCTTTGTACACCTCCTCACCCACAGTCGGCCAATGAGCTTAAAAACACCTGAGAGTATCTCATCCAGGTGCATACAGATAAGCTGTCGTCTTTTTTGTTTCCCATCATGGCCTACAATAAGGTTCATTCCTTTGCTAGTAGCCAAAGATAATCAAGTCGATGCTATATCTCACATAGATTGTAAGAATTGATGATCACTGACGGATTATAAGAAAACAAGTAAATTTCAGAAATAATGAACATCCACTGTGAGAAAAAGCTTGACATTCAAAGGAATTGATCTATTGAGGTCATATCGTATGTCATTTCGTAACAAGAACTTTCTCAAAGGAATTGAACAATTGAGCTCATATCATATGTCATTTCGTAACCTGAACTTTCTCTCCACTTCAATATAATGAGCAATTATCCAGGTACTCAATATGAGATTATACTTAACCAGACAATCAGTAACTCATTACACTTAAAAACAAATAAATAACAAGAATGGATCAAGTCAAGACTGCTTCTCCAAGAAAACAGGAGACTTGAGTTTGAATTCCATTCAACTTGCATGCAGTAAGAAATCATTAACGTGGCTACTTTTGATGTGTATTCTTCACCTGTGCTCATCTTGGTGAATGACAATGATAATGGTTTATTTTATTCTGGAACATTCAGGCTGCTGCTGGAGGAGGAGGAGTACCTTTTCTATAGAACAGGATCTGAATTTGAGGAAATGCAAGACAATCAATTGCTTTATATTTGTTTTATCACCCATATTACTTGGTAGATATCTCTGTTTTTCATAACACTCCCTTTCCATGACGTAACTAGTTGGCGATTCTTGATGTTCTTCTAAAACTCTACTCTATTTTATGTCGCACTTCTAACATATTTCATTTATATGTAACCCTGATCTACTGGGATGTGTGATGCACCTGTTTCTTTCTTTCCTTTCTGCACTAAATGTATGAAGTGTGGAATTCATGCCTGTCATTCTTGTCATTTCTTGCGAGCTCTATTTAGATGATTTTTGGACTATTGAGACATGAAAGTTTGCACTATATATACAAAACCTCTAAAGGCTGCTGAATAGTCCACAACGCGGTCCTTAAGTAATTAGCTGAATGACCATTGTGGTCATTTTTCCCTTTAAGGTCCCGAGAAATGGGAATTCTTCGCCTGGTAGTCGGGATTATGGGTACTTTGTCCTTATTCACCATTTCTCGAACAACTTAGGGTTAGAACCAGTACATGCTGCTTTACAGTGACCTAACATATGAACTCTGCATGTTTTTTTATTTTATTGCAGGCAATGCAGTTTCCTTGTTCCTGTTCTGCTCACACCGTGCAAGGTTTACTTGTACTTAGTCTATAGTTTTGATGAGTAAAGCATCTGATACTATACTGATTCACTTGTTATCGAATGCCATTCATAAGCTGCAAACAGGAAAACATCCCTCTGGTCACCATTAATGGTCTAGGGATACATGGCCCAATTTAAAATTTGATAACTTCAAAATTTTAAAATTATTTTTTAAAAAAGACAATGTTATCGACTTTAGTAGAGAAAAAGGATACGAAAATTATAGAAATTACTCCTCTCGTAGTATGTTAGAACATGAAATGATGAAACCAAGAACAGAATTTTATAACCCCTATTAATATTATAAAAGTATGTCTGATTGATTTAATTTATTTGTAATTATACATAATCGATCGTTACAAAATTAGTTATAGCAAATAATAAATTAGAGTATTTCAAATTATCGAATCTTCTTAAATTATATTGCCATGCTTATTAATCCTAATAAAACAAAACAAAAATGATTCAGCAAAAGATAATTAAATTATGAAATTAACTAAGGCAAGATAATAAATAATAAGCTTTCAGAGTTCACCTATAAAGAAATTCAAATTAGTTAATTATAATATAAGATTAATGTTTAAATAACAATTAATCTAATGTATTTATGTTATCTCTAGAAACACATATGTATATTCAATTAAGGAATTATTACATCTCATATGTACAATTAATCTTAATCAAATTCATTAAACATAGTTAATCTCTTTAGTTATCACCCCAGTTTAAGACATTTATTTCTTTAACCTTAGAATACTTTTTATAAAAATTTTTAGATTATACTTAACCTTTCAAACCAACTACAATCTTTATAATTGGATCAATGATAGTCGGCCACAAAGCAATAACTATTCATACATTAATAATTAAAATATCGATTACAAATTACATCCTTAACCTTAATTAAGGATTTTGCTACTAAACATAAAGAAAACAAAACAAAAATAAATCGATCTCAATAAAAAAGAAAGCAAAGAAGAAAAGACAGAACAAAATATCCCGATTGTGTCCAAATTGAGATTAATTTTCTTTTAATCCTTATTCCCAAGCCTTCTTAATTATTAAAAAATAATCCTAAAACAATCCTCAAAATTCAAGATAATTGTCACAGGCCTATCAAAATTTTCTAAATTAACTCTAATAAAAATATTTATAAATAAATTTTTATTATATAGTTTTAAGGTGATTAAACTTTTAATTATGTCTTTCGTTGGATTGCATATTAAGAGAATTAACACCAAACTAATTTTCAAACCAATAGTGATTTTATTTAAATTTTTAATTGTTTCAAATCAATATATAGCTGAGGCCTGACACCAACTTGTAACTATCATTGGATCTTACAAAGGACTGACGGGAACAGATCACCTATTCCTATTACCTTGTTCTTACCATATTTCATTAGTATCTATCCATCCAATAAATATGATCCATAAAAAATGGACGGATGGATGTGTTCGGAAAAATTACGAATTAAATCTCATAGGTAAAATAAGCAAGGAAATAACATGCAGAAATTT
>JANIIA010000005.1:15075509-15094448 GCA_027478495.1 Erythroxylum alaternifolium | reverse complement strand
AGAAATGAACCAATCAGGAGGTATTGCCTGTGATACAATCACACTAGCTATAAGTCCTGTCTTCACATTCCTCCCTGCAGTGTTGAACCATTCTGATGTATGGCGGGATCCAACATACCTTTTCTCCAGCCATACCTGAACCGATTGACAACCAGCACGGTAAGAAATGAGCACAAATAGGCGTAATCAAAGGGAAACTTGGAGTTATCTCTATAACAATTTGAAGCAACTTTCATCTTAGTAAACTGATAACAGTAAGTTAAAGGAAATGTGAAACTCTAGATATGTGAGAAAACTATTAGTGCATTTACAATTTAACAAAATGAAGAATAACTGAAGAAAGTTTCAAGGACAAATAATAACCGTTTCCATTATGCTTCTTAACTCTTCAGACAGTTGTAGTTTCCTAATCAAATGTGCGATCACCTCCTTTGTCTCAAAGAGGAGAAGGCCAGTTATTTACAAATGGGAAACAAGAAGTACACACCAGACTAGAGTGATTCAGTATACTGAAGAATTCTGACCCATCATTTAACTGCCCGTTTTGCAGCCTTAGCAGAGTTCCTGTGACTTCTGCTCTTTAATACATTTTGTAGGGTTCAGCTAAAATGGAGAGATACAACACTGTTCTAAAATATTTCTTCTCTAGGACTCTCCTAATCCATTAGCAGGGTACATATTACGGTACCTTAACGAAGTCTATCCAGAAAATCCATATACATACCACGGAAACACAAAAGAAAAAAAAAACAGAACAATTGGATCACTTCCACAAAGGATTCTAAAAGATAGCAGAATTCTGTACATAGCTATCATTATTTCATCAATCTACAGAATTAGCACTACAGTCATGTCTGTGAAAATTTGACTAGGTCAGCAGTGCTACTTGCCAGATACTAGTCTTACTGAGCAGATAGTTCAAAGTTAGAATTTAGATTCCATGAACAGAATCATATATCTCTTTATGACGGAAATCAAGAGCAATGCAAGTACGCAATCATCAGTTGTACGAGTACAAAATGTTAAAAGCATGACCTTTGAGCTTCTATTATATGGTTTTGTGGAACAACATGAATTAGGACTTAAAGAGACGCAGAAAGAACTGAACTTTAGGTAAGAAACTACTGAAAGGTGTAGGTAGGAGAAGCAAGTACCAGGAAAGAAGTGAAGATTGCAAAGAAGGCACCAAACCCAAGGATTACAGAGTAACCAACACCTTGATTAAGAACTGCTCTGCCTCCAAAGAAGCTGCTCTGCCTACCACACTCAACCCCATTCTCAGATACTCTATAATAACTACTTGAGAATTCGAAGGGTGGACACTGTGTCCCTGTTGATGCCATGAAGAAGAGACTGGTGGATAAGGCTAACAAGCAATTAGCTTTTCTTTGCACTTCATTTTGTTTCCGCTCTTGACTTTCTTATGGGTTAGGTCAACACTTTCATAGGAAAGGAGGATCGGTTTTGATCAAAAATTGAATAAGACGACTGACATGTTGAAATTTTTGTTCTGTTCTTTGGTAAACAACAAACGGACAATGTCACGCAACATGCTTAACTAGGTGAATATTAACATTACAATCAATCCTCTCCCTTGACATTGTTAAAACAAGGGCGGCAATAAGCTACTTTCAGTAAGATATTTCATATACTGAGTGGCCAATTTATCTGCAGGTGGCACGGTTGCTTCCCAATGTCCAGTAAGATATTTCCGTAGAAGATATACATTTTTTTTTTTTTTGGGTGAACGAAGATATTTTAAAATGGTCATTGTGCAAGGACTTTAATGTAATATAAGGGTAATTTGATAGGACAGGCTGGCCTTAACTTGAGCCACTATTTCAGCTCTCGGAAAATACGAATATTCAAAACTTGGCCTTATTCATTCGATACTAGTGGTTCCCCATGGCCACTTTGCGGCGACAAACCCCAAAACACTCCAAATCCACGTCAACCGAGAAGGAACAACGACTGTCTGTTCATTGTTTTGCTTAAAAATATTTTGAACTCTATGATGGTTAATTAATTATTTAAACCTATTTTAGATTTGTGTTGCTTGATTTCGTATTTATTATACTTATATTTTTAGCTATGAATATTTGTATTTCCAAAATTGATTGAGAATATCAAAATAACCTTTGTGACCAAAATATTACATATTCGAATTACGAAAACAATTTCTTTATAAAAATGTAAGGGTAAGGTTGCTTTCATGATGACTCTCCTCAAACTCCTAGCAGCCTTATGCAAGAAAAGTATCTTAAAGCATGAATATACAACTTTGACATGTTTAACATGTAAACATACAAATATCTGAATTTCCATGATATAAGGGCAAAATGACAAATTTAACCCTAAGTTTTACACTACTCGACAAGCTTAGCCAACCCTAACATTTAGAAAAACATTAAAATTAGATCTCAAGTGTCAAGTCAGCACTGACTGGGTACTTTTTAATAATTTTTTATTTTTGAGCCTCATTGTACCACAGTATTGCTGACGTGGCAAAGTGGAGCCTACTTTTTCAAAAAATATTAAAAACATAATTTATTTATAAGTGTGATGTCTTAACTTGAACAAATATTAAGTTAACTAATCAAAAATAGTCATCACCGTGTTACTTAACAAAATGATCCCACCCTCACCGTTTTGTTTAGCTTTTGTCTTGAATCTCTCATCGTCTTCTATTTCTACGTCTGGAATCTCTCACTATCTCTCAATCGCTCACCTCTGGAATCCCTCTCCGTCTGGAATCCCTCACCTTTTTATATCCCTCAATCACTTTCACTCTTCACTATCATTACAAGGTTTGAAGGCACTGGATTCAGAGAGTATCTACTATAAGCATTGTCATCTAATAGTCGCTCTCATAGGTGAGTGCCTGTGATATTTAGTTTAGCATTAGTGAGTTGTTTATAACCTTAACATGCATGAGAAGAAATTTGTACTTGAAACAAAGTTGTTGAAGTCACAATTAGAACATCTACATAGGGATGAACTAAATCAATAAAACTGATTGCTAATGTATAGAAAATGGTCAGAGGTTCTGAAAATAAGGTTTCAAATACCATATACTGAATACATAGGGTAAAAGAAAAGAAAAGGGTATGCTTTTAATTCTCTTTGTCATTCTAGTCTTTTGGATGCCATTATGTTGTATGTTATATTCTTATAAAGTGAAACACTATATTAAATTAATGAAAACGGAGTACACTAGACATTTATATTGACCTTAGGGATATTTATTGAATAGATTTTTATATGTTTATGCTTTCTCTATTCAAATTAAGTATGTTGTGATGAAATGGGTCATTAATTTGCTTGGTTTTGCCATAAAATGCTTGATATTAGACCAAAGTGTGGCAATTTTGATATTGAAGAATTTGATTATGATAGTAAGAGTAAAGTCAATCATCTGAAATGTATGTCAAGTTAGGCAAGTTCATTAAAGAGGTTGCCTCCCTCATGTTACTAGTTTTGATTTTCAATATAAGTATATAATATGAGTAATGGAGCATATAAATAGTGATTTTTTAGCTTTAACTATTCTGCAATTACCAGCATTAGACTATATTCTTACATATTTGAGCTTGGTTTAAGATTGTTTAAATAAGTCTTGCATTAAGCTTATTATTAGTTCAATTGAGTTAGAATCTCTTTTTTCAAACATAACTTGACATAATTGGTTATATAAATAAACGAGTTTCAAATAAATCTTTAGTAAGTTGAATATCAAATGTTTAATAAACTAATTTCTTCAACCACAACCTTAATTAAGGGAAAAGCCTTTAAATAAATAAGAGATGTTCTCTATTTCTTTATATCCTGCATTGAAGGTTGGTAGTAAAGGAACAATCAACAAGTAATAAACAAAGGAAAAAGAGAAAAAGAAAGTGAGAGAAAGCGAAGATGATTCCTTAGAAAGTCTTCATAAGAAGGAGGTAAGATGTAATGATATTGCATAAGTCAATAATCTTAATTAATTATAACTACAAGAAAAAGTGAATTAATGAAGGAAAAGTCTATATGTTGATAAGATTTCTAGAAAGATCATATTTCCAAATGCAATAAGTTTTGCACAAAATTGATAAAAAAAGGTTATGCATGGAAGCTCTTTAATAGGATGTAGAATTTGTATTGGAGGAAAACATATGCATTTAATACCACATTACACACTGAGAGTATATTTCATGAAATAGTATAAGTATTTCGAGTAACTTACTAGATGAAGATAAACATAAGGGAAGATAGGATTTTTATATTCATCACTTATGAAAAATTATCTTATATTTGGCATTGATGTTGTCTTTGTAGACAAATTTACATAGTGATTTGCTTAAGTATGCAAATGGAATCTTAATCATCAACTAATACAACAGTGAGCTCAAAGTCAGAAAATGTCGTTTGCTATTGTAGGCTAAAGGCCCCATTAAGGACTTCATAGAGTGATCATAATCCTAGTGGGAGATTTTATGGATGCTTCTATTATCTAATGAGAATTTATTATTATTTGATTAATGAAGTTAAATGTTAAAGTTGCGTTTTAGGTTTTTTTATGAAATTGAATGCTTTAGGTTGAGAGATGCAACTTTTTCAAATGGTACAATGAAGAATTTACTGAGAGACCTTTCGAATGAGTAAAGAAATTAAGTATCTGAACATTGTAATAGGATTTGTTATGGTTTTAGGAATTTTTATTTTTAATTATATTATGGGGATATTGTATTGAATTTCAACAATGTAATGGTGAATATTAATTTCAAATATATTATGAAAATTTTGATTTTGAAATTTGTATATGAATTATGTAACGAAGCATAAAAAATACTACTATATATAACCAATAAACAATGAATAATTAACTCATTACATATGCTGTCAAATATGCACAAACAAGCAATATAAAGGAGAGATAGAGAGAGAGAGAGAGAGAGAGAGGTTGTGTAACAACTCATATTGATTTTGATCAAAAAAATCAATATTTACATTATATGTAAACAACACAAAAGTTTGTATATATACAACACAAATATTTACATTGTATGTATATAACTAATCTATGTTTGCTTCATTTGTACTTTACTACGAAAGATCAGGTTATGATGATAGTGTCAATGATGTTATCCTTTTGCTTGCTTCAACTTGTAATTGTTGTGAAGTAATACTGGAACATTCTTTGAATCGTAAAGACCTTGGTTGAAATGATAATTGAAATTTTTGTGGGTCAACATCTCCAAACATTTTTTTATTGGCATCTCTAAATGTTCCAACCTAGAAAATAGAAGATAAAATATTAGAAACACACTTTGTTATTATTTAAACTTGGACAAATTGATAAAAAAAACACATTGCTTACAATATTGCTTTGTTGGCTCACTACAACATTATCATCAACCAAATTCGCATCGCTAATTGTAGTTATAATAAAAACAACTTTGTCAATCATTAAAACCAATAACAAGTAATATAAAACTAAAACCTAGTATACCTGTGACATTGCCTTTGTTCTAACCTGATTAACATAATGATAAACATTAGTAACTATATGTTTATAATATAGTATTAATATGATTGAAGAAAGGTGTATACACATGTAAAGAAGCCTCAGCATGTTGAGTTGAGGTGTTGTTGTTGCATTCTTTGGAGTTATGAACTTGAAAATCATATTTTCGGTATTTATGCATTTGCCTTTTTTGACTCAATTTGCTTAGATTTTTCATTTTCTTCAACTCATCTTGCTATTTTCTTCTTGCAATTTTCAGTCTACCGAGCATTATTATTTTAGGTGGAGAAGTGTCAACTCTGCATCATATGTTTTCACCCTGAAACATCTCTCGTTCTTATCATATGTAACATACAAAACTCATGGGCATCCATCAATACACACATACCTAATCTGATTTCTCTCACACTTTTTCAACTTAACATTGTATCCTGTAAATACTATTGGATCGCCTATGGCCTGGGTATTCATAATACGCAGCGGAATAGACCATACTACACAACAAAAGTATAACCGAAGACACACAACATGTATAAATTTACCTCTTGACGTGGATTGGTATTTGTTTTTCAGATTTGTAGATGATGTGGTGCGTGAACGTCCTCTACCGGTATCCACAGGAGGATGAACGATCCGGGTAGCGGCTAATGTGTGCTAGCATTTTCCAAAACACTTGTTGAACATCGCACAATTTTTCTCTCGAAAACGAACAGTTGGTGGCTAGGGTTTTCGTCTATCTTCTAACAAGACATAAGTTCTCTATTTATAGAGAAACCCTAATCCTTATACCTATTAGGGATAAGAATATCATAATCCTAAACCCATTAGGATTATGAAAGCCCAATAGGTTTTGGCCCATATTATATCTTATATAATAAAAGCCCAATAAATTAATTCAATCTAGCCCAATAAATATATCCATATATATTTATTCAGTGCCCAATAAATTAGGCCCAAGAGAATAAGCCCAGATCACATCACTCTATGTGTGCGATCCTGTAGGCTCATTTGATGTTGACAATGGGCTTGATCACACTTCAAGGCCCATAAGTCATAAGCGGCCTCTAGCAAGACATTATGACTACCCAAATCAAATGAGGATCGGTAATCCGATTTAACCTGTAACCATGGTTATAAACTCAGTCCCTTTGTAACACGATATCAAGATTAATCATAAGGCATGATACATGTCAACCTTTGATTAATCATAATTTCTTGATTCCCAAGTTGACTGACTATAACAAATGACATTGATGACTCCTCATCAATTCATTTGGGCATGGCCATGCATTTCTTCAGTCATACTTGTCAAGAGGCCAATTACGTTTTGTTGGTGTTAATTTGATTACTTTTTGGGATGAATGATCTTAATACATTATTTTTATTGTTTTATTTCAAACCTATTGCTAAAGCATTGAATGTAATATGCAATCATTATTTTTATTGTTTGTGAGTAGCATCTAATGATTGTTAATTGTTAGGAACAATATAACTTAGGTTAAATAACCCGAACGTGTGAGGTTACTGCCTATATTGATCGTTTTTCAATTCATAATGCAGCTACCAAATTGAATCTAGAGATTATATCCTAGGTTATTCGATAGTTAGGTTTAATTAATGATCTTATCTTAATTAAACATGACCTAAGGGAAAACTAGGATTAGTAAAGTGCAAGCAAAATCAATAGAAATTACACACAACAATTCCCCCACACTTAAACTATGCTTATCCTCAAGCAAAATAAAGAACAATAGATTATAAAAGAACAAAAGACAAAGCAATTTTCATAAATAATAGTCAAAGATATCAACGATCATTTCAATAAACATAACCTGAGAACTTGAAACTCATAATATTCCAAGAACAGGCTATTCTTCGCATGCTTAGCCAGAATCAATGTATACTTCAATTCAAAGAACCATCAACAATTGTGATAGAAACTCACTCTACTCTCCATCCTCTCAAGCATTCAAAGATAGAATATATTTAATTATAATTCATTTCATGCAAGGCATCTACCATAGGCTTGCTTACTAATCTAATCTCCACCACTCATATCGAACATAAACATCAATCTGAAGGTCTTTTTTTAAGTTGTAACGGGGTCGACCTAGAGGTAAGAAAAAGGAAAATCACAGTTTAAAATCATAAAACAAATTGAGCATGTAAAGTAATACAAACAATGAAGCATAAAACACTAAATTCTTTCCTCTCAAATTAACAAGATTAGCACTCCCCTTTTTATGTCTCTCCTCTTTCTTTTCATTTTTTATTATCTTCTCTTCCTTCCTTTTCTTTTCTATTTCCTTTTTTTGTCTTCTCTTTTTTCTTTTTCTTTTTCTCTTTTTTTCATTTTTATTATTTTTTTATTGAGAACAAGATCAAGTTTAGAAGAGGTAAAATGTAGAGGAGAGATATAAATTATTACAATTATACCCTTTCCTAACTCAAAAACCAACTTCCCCCTCACTTATTCACACAATTATTCCCTAAACCCAATCATACCCATTCAATTGCTTAATTCGTCCTTATGGTAGGTATGATGAAAAAGTTAAATAATCAAGGTAGAGGCTCACATTTTTGGGTTTAAAGAAGAAATGGTTCATGTTATACTCAAAAGGGGGTCACTAAGGGTAAAATTACTGTGACTTCTTAAGCAAAAAGGGTATATCCTAATTGCCTTCATCATTTCAATGTTTGCATAAAACTGTGTGATCTTGACATGTATTTGCAAACAAGTTCTAGAGTTCCTTAATCATAAAAGAATACTCTCAATAAAGAATACTTGAATTTGGTGTCAAATATTTCAAAAGGGCTCAAATTCTTACCAAATGACAAGTGTCATTCATCTATCACAACAAGCTAAGGTCCCTTTAATCATAATCCAAGTAAATCATCCTAAGTATGCAAGTATACTCATTCACTCATCTTATGCATTTCTAGTCTAGATGGAGTTCATTTAATGACCATGCATCTCTAACTATTAAATAGGAAAAAACAAACACACAATCACAAAAAATAATAATTTTTTTAACTAATACCTTCCCCCACACTTAAATATCACTTTGTTCCTAATGTGATACAAAAAAGTGAAAGAGGGATCTAAGACACAAAATAACGCGAACAAGGACAAGCATTAAAACTAAAAGACATTCAATTGTCAAGCAATAAAAATAATAAAAAGAACAAAGATAGAAATACGATACAAAATTGTAAGTGGTGGTTGCATTGATGTGGTGTGGAACATGGCTTCCTACATCGAGGAGTGGAGAAGAGCTGCAAGGAAGACAAATAGAAGATATTGAAAAGTAGGTATGTGCACACAAAGTAAACAGATTAATTCGAGTTTCACTAAAAAAAGAATAACAAACAAATAATTGAAAAACAAAATAAAATTTATATGAGTTGCCTCTCATTTAGCACTTCTTTAATATCTTTAAGTTGGACACATCAACCATTATACTCAAGGTGGATCACTCAAAGTAATTGATTCCACTATTTTCTTCTCTTCATTGAGATCTTTCCTCAAGAATTTTCCAACCTCTCCCACAGTTGCGTCGTCTAACAATTGACAACACTTATCAATTTCTTTCACTAAGCCCAACTTCTTTTCTTCTTCTTCTTGCAATGCAAAATCAAGATCTGCAATTAAACTGATCAATAAGAGAGCATTCTTCACAAAAAGTAGTAGTCAGAATGTGTTTAATATTAAAAATTGAAAATTCTACTGCTTCTCCCAAAACAGTCATGTTCAATTTCCCGTTCTTCACATAAATCAAGGAATTGGTAGTGGCCTCCTAGGAGTATGGTGTGCTCCTTCCCTTACTTTTTAACCTCCCTTATGTCTAGGACAACAAAGTCTACAGGGATAATCAATACGCTAACCTTTCCTAACACATCTTCCATTATTCCTTTTGGATAACGGATTGACCTATTAGCTAATTGTAAGCATATACTGGTAGGCCTTAACTGTCCTAGATCTAGTTTCTCATAAATAGAGTGAGGCATAAGGTTTATACTCACTTTAAGGTCAAGCAGACCCTTAACCTCATCACAATTACCTATTGATACCTTCATGATAAAACTCCCTGGATCTTTCAGTTTTGGTGGTAATTGATCCTGAAGAATTGCACTCGCTACTTCCAAAACTATCACGTTCTCGTTAGGGTCAAACTTTTGTTTCTTAGTGTTTAGTTCCTTAAAGAACTTCACATAAGCTGTAATGTTACTAATCACTTCTAACAAGGGAAAATTGATGTTAACCTCAGAAAGCATGTTATATAAGTATGAAAACTGTGCATCTTGTTTCGATTCCCTAAAACAACTTAGATATGGAATTGATGGTCTATAAGGATCTGTTGCTTTATGCAGTTTTTGTCTTTCATGTCCTTAGTGTCATACTTTAGTTTTTCACCTTTTTAAATATGACTAGACGAGTCATGCCCATTGCTTACCTCCTTCTGCTCATCTTTTTCTCTTTTGAGGCTCTCCTCCTCTTAACTAGCAACATCAAACATAATAGGAAAAATCTCAATGTGATTTTCAATCACCCTTCCACTTCTCATAATACTGCTCAGGCTCGCTCAGGTTGATTAAGAAACTTTCGTTTTTGATTGTTGTGCATTTGAGCAATGAGTTGCCCTACTTGGATCTCAATCCTCTTCACAAACACCTCCAAATAATTGAATCTCTTATTGCTCGTTCTTTGATTTTGAGTTGTGACCTAAATGAACACATTCAGGCTTTCCTCTAAAGAAGGATTGCTTGGCGGGTTTTAAAGTGAGGATTGCCCTTGGTAATAATTTTTCCTTTGAAAATTTTGGCATTGTGGTTGGGGCTATACTGGTGGATTGTTGGTCTTCCATGAAAATTTGTAATGGTTTCTCTAACTAGGGTTGTAGTTGTTTGAATACGAAACATTTCGCTCCCTTAAATGAAAACCATTGAGTAACTTAACTTTTTCTTCCCCGTCTACAAAAGGATCACAAGAATATGAACAAACATTATCTTTATGATCACAAGTTCCGCATATACCATATACCTCTTGATTTGGAATGTTTTGGCGTAGTCTTATAGTTAGCACTTTACATGCCTTGTTAACTCAGTTAACTGCATAGCCAATTCTTGATTCGAGCTCACTTTATGAACTCCAACTCTTCTCCCCCTCATGCTCTTTTGTTGAGAATTAGTCCCCAAAATTTCAAATATTTCATATGTTTCTTCAATCCCCTCCTCTCCCAAAACTCCTCTTTCTACATTCTCCATTGCGTACTAACATTGTTATGTTAATCCGTCGTGGAAGAATTAGTTTTACATGTGAAGTGGAAAATGATGGTGTGGACATTGTATGAGAAAGAGTTTGAAGCATTTCCACACCTCATGGAATGGCTCTCCCTCCATCTGAGTGAAAGTTACTATCTTCGTCTGTAACTCAGAAGTATTTTGATGGGAATAGAACTTTCCCATGAATTTGTTATACACCTCTTCCCATTTAGTCAATGAACTAAGTGGAAGGGTTATTAGCCATTCCTTGGCCCGATCCTTCAACATGTATGGGAAGCATCTCATTCTGAGTTGATCTTCATCTAAGCCATCCAAAGAGAAGGTTTGGAGAGTAGTATAGAATTCCCAATTGAAATTCAAAGGGGTCTTTACTGGGAACCCCATAAGATAGCAGCATATTGTAGTGGATACTCTTCAATTCATAGTTCCTAGCTACCTCTCCCAAGTGTATGCATGAAGTGGCAGTACCAATTACCGATCTAGCATACTCTTTCATTACTAACTACCTTTCACCCATCTTTTGGTTATTAACTTGATCTTCACGTTTGGGTTCCTCACGATCATCTTCAAAGTCCCCTTGAGGTCTTCATATTCGATGTATATTATCAACAAAAGGAATAGGTTCACTATCTAGAGATCTCCTTCCTAGCATAAACTAAACAAACTCACTTCCTAGAGACCTCCTTCTTAGCAGGTACTAACTAAGGCAACGCTAAATCAATAACAAAGACTAAACAAACAAATCAATGAAACAACATAATAAAACAGGTATGAATGAATAGACAAAAACAATCAACAAATCAATCAAAATTAAACCAAGTGCAAACATTAAACTCCTCTCTGATAACGACGCCGAAAACTTATTTTGCATAAAATAAGTTCTAAAAATATCCATGTTGTCCGAGTTGCAAGTATACGAGATAGTTATAGTTGATTACCTACGATCGTCTCCCACGGAGGTGAAATTAGTTCACTCAAATTAACTTTGAACAAAAATAAAAACAAATGCAGTTGTAAACATTCTATCTCCATTATTAAGTGAAGGATTTAAAGAAAATCACAAAATTCAACTAAGAAGTAAACTAATTTTACTAGAAACAAAAGCATAAAGATTAATCGAAGTGGAAAACTCTTGAGAATTAAATTAACTAATTTAATCTCCTATGCATGATTAAGGGGAAATGATTGGATAATTGTCTTACTAAAATTAACAGTTGGGTTTTAACATCAACTCGAATAATAAATTAAATCTAACTTTCATATTCGACAAGTTATCATCTGAATTAATTATGAAAACTTGACTATTAATTTCCACTTAAGTTAATATATTTCTAATTCTTAACCTAAATGTCTATAGTTTCTCATTCCATATTAAACTTCTTCTCTTAATCCTTCATTTAATACCAAAATTATACTAAGTTTGGTCATGCTATTACATCTGTTCAGTTTAGAAATTGTAGCAAATATAAGACAATAACATAGTCCCTCAATTATATATATTTGACTAAAATAGCTATATTAATCTTCAAGAAAAAAAGACCATCCCATCATGGAAATAATAAGATTCATCATATTAAAATACTTCAATCCCATCTTTATCAATATAAGATAAGTATTTAAGCAATAAACCTAGTAAACAACCAAATGAACTATTAAAAAATAACAGAGTATCAGTCAATTAGGCTAACAGGTTCATAAGTTTAGTAAACAATAGAAAAGTAAAACACAGAGAAAAAATGCAAAAAATGCAGAACAAAGCAAGCAAAATAAGATCGGATGTGGGAATTGCAGTGGTCCCCTGCACTCTCAAGCTCTCTGCATTAGCTCTTGCCTTCTGCTCCTACTTGGCTCTCACCCAGATGATCGAATTCTCAAGTTGTTTCCACTCTCTGCTATTCTTCTTCTTCACCTTACCTGACTAGTCTCTGGTTTCTTCCTTATCTTCTCTACCTTCTTTTCCTCTATTTGTTTTTCTGTCTTAGAATGTCCCAGTGTGTCTGTGTTAAGATTTGTGGAATGATAGAATATGCACCACCCTCCTCTCTTCTTTTTATTTGTAGTCTTATTTTGGTTTTAGTTTTTCGAGCCTTCAACCTGTAAATGCCATTAATAATTAGACAAATGAAAGAATCATGCCATAAGGGCTGGTCACCACTGTGACTTAAGTGTCACGATGGTGACACATTGGTCACCACCTTAACTAAGCTTGTCACAATGGTGGCACTTTAGTTTCTTTTCATGTCAAATTTTCTTGAATTTTAATTTTTCATGCAAAATTCACAAAACATTCCCTTAAACCTTCATGCAACATTCACGACCATTTTCACTCAATTAATTCAAATTTGGATTAAAAGTAGATGGCGAGACATCTTAGGATATCCATCCCACCTCTAGCATATAGAGTGGTTGCCTCATCTGCAGCTCTGTAGCAATATGAGGCTCCAAAACCTGAGGATCCTCCTACGATAGACATGCCAAAATCACCGAGGGGCTGATGGATGTTTTATTTTGGTTTTCCTTATTTTATTATTTGAGTATTTTTCTTATTTTCCTTATTATTTTATTTTGTTAAACATTAATGCACTGTTATTTTATGTTATGTTACCTTTATTTCCAAGTTCTTTACTTATATTCTTTATTATTTTTTCTTTTATCTTTTTATCTTCTTTTGTTTATATTTTACATGGCTAGATGTATATAATATAAGATGGATCTCCAATTCAGGACTCTGTGCATCTTATTATTTAGGGTAGTACCAATCATAACTTTCTTATTTTTTATTTTTATGTTTTATTTTATTTTTATATGCTTCAATTGTGTACATTAGGGACAATGTACAATTTTAAGTGTGGGGAAGGGTTTCAAATTTTTAAGTTTATTATAATCTTTTTTATTAATTGACTTCCCGATTTAGTTAAAAACGATCCAAATCACTTTAAATCATTATTCATTATTGATTTGAATTAGTATGCAAAAGGATAAAAGTTAAAATAGACTTGATTTTATAAGTCATATTTTTAGTAATCATTTAAATAACTAATTTAATGAAAATTGCATATTATTTACACAGAAGACTTTTTTCTAAGCTTTTGTGCATAAGAGAAAATAGATTGTTATTTAAGGCTCTTTTATTTTTTTTATTTTTTTATGTGTGTTATCATGCAAAGCTGGATAATTCTAGAACGTGCTTTTATTATTTACATTAAGATCATAATTGTTAAATTAGAAGCATTGAAATGATAAAGGCATTTAGATTCAACCTTTTGTTTAGCCTATTTTCTTGTTTATTATCCTACCATATTTTATCCCTTAGGATTAACCATTTTTTAGATTTAGCCGTTTCATTGATTATAACCACATTATTTGCCTTTACCTTAATTTACTTGAAAGCCTTTTTACTATTTTGCACCCTATAGGATTTACATTTACTTGATTGCTTGAACTTGGATTTTGTTGAAGAATTTTAAAAGAGGTCCAATAGTTCTTTATTGTTGGTATATGATGAATATTTGAAGAAAAATTTAAAAAATAACAACAAAAGTATAATATATGTTGCAAGCATTAAAAAATATATGTTAAAGTTATTGTACAAATCGAATTATGGTGTGAAGGACTTATTCTGTGAAGAACTAAGTTTCATGTAATTTTGTTTATCTAAATTCCCTTCAATGTTATCACCCTTTTATTATCCTTAACATATCTTTACCTAAGCCTCATTAACACCTTGTAACAAGACATTTTGATTTTTCTTTATAGTTTACTTATAAGTGGTGAAGATATGATGTTATTGTAAGTTTACGGTTAAGAATCCTTTTGTGCATTGATTTGAGAGTTCCTACACTTTCCACCCTAAACACTTTAAGTGCACTGAGTGAATTATTGGTGAGGGTGTAAAATTTTTCGTTTGGATTTCAAAATATTATAAATGTATTACTATATTGACTTATAAAAGTTGCTTCTAGGATAACTTGAATTTAATTATATGTTAATTTGATTGATATGATTTGATGATTTAGAGTGTGGATGAACAACTCAAGGTTAATAAGGTTGAATGTTTGTAAGTTTGATGATTTAGCCTATGATTTTCTTGAGGACAAGCAAAGATTTAAGTAAAGGGATGTTTAACAAATGATTAATTGATTTCATTTATATACTGATATTTAGTGTGTTTTGCTTATTATTTAAGAGCTTCATAGTATTTTTTACCCTTATTTTTCTTCAATTATGTTTTTAGGTGATAATTACCTTTATAGACCAAAAGGAGAAGTATTCAGGTGAAATCGTGGCATGGAATGGAATAATTTGAGCAATTTTGGTGATACACAATTGTGTATAGTGATCGTGTAATTCATTGTAAACATATGAAACTTCAAAGAAACTATTTTTCCCTTATGAACATACACGATTATTTATATTATCCATATAAGCTTCTATAACCATGTAAAGTCACAAATTAAAGGTGTTTTAAGATGCATGATCATCTACACGATCGTGTACGTGAATATGTATGTTCCATAAACCCTAGTTTTCACTATAAAAAGGATATTATTGAAGGTACAAAAGGAAGGAGGAAATTAGAGTCATCAGAGACACCTAAAAAGGAAGAAGAAACAAAAAAAGGGGCAGTAGATTTTCCAACACAAGGAAAAGAAAAGAATTTCAAATTCGTTCTCAAATTTTTTCTTATTTCCTTGTTGTTGTTAAACATTCATGATGATTATTTTGGATCGGGAAATTGGATTGATTCACTTGTGTTATGTTGTGCAGTGAGAGCTGGTATCCCAATAGACCTTTAAACACCAAAATAATAGGCAATTGAAGAGAGATCTTAATTATTTATTAGTTATCTATAGGATTGCTTAAAATCCAATTAAGTAGTTAAGAGTAATTTTAAGATGAGAGATTGCAACTCAACTCTTTTCAATTGGGATTACTTAGTTAGATCTTAAGAAAAGGTACTCACAACTATAGGATATCTAGGATCAAGTCTGATTGAATCAAAAAGGTAAAGGGAAAACAAATAAGGATAGAAGTAATTCCTAGCTTTCATTATGAATTAATCAACTGATTTCACTACTACCTAGAAAATAGTTGTACATAGTTTATTTATTAATTCTTTTTTTAGTTTAATTTTTAGTTAATCATCTTATTGTTTACTTTAAAAAAAGTTTACAAGAATTTTGGGGTGACTATATAATCCTTATAGGAATGATATCATTTATACTATAAGTTACAATCAATATACGTGTAATATTGAAAGTTTTTTATATAAAACTATCAACAGTGGACTATCAACAATGGACTAGTTGGAAAGGAATGATGTGTAAAACGTAGACGAGGTAGTAGACTTGGAGCAATATTTAAGAGGTAGTTTCAAGGACCAGGAGAACAAATATGAAAAAGCATTATGTATTGACTAGCTTTAGTTTCAACATCGTTTTTTTATATAAACCCTAAATCCCTATTATTTTTTAATTGATTTCTGTCATTAGTTATTTGTTTTCTTTTTACTAGTTTATCAGTTTAATTCCTTAAAACAAATCTTTGGTTTTATTTTATTTGTTTGTTTAACTAGCATTAATACTATTAGTAACTAGTTCTCTATAAGATTAATACTCTAGAACCACTCCAACTTTATTTAGTTATCTATAATTGACTCTGTGTGATTTTTAGATAAATATTAGATCAAGTATTTTGCATAGTCTTTGGAGAACCACTATAAGAGTTAAGACATTTAGTGACAACTTTTTTGTTACTAACTATCATTTCGTCACAGATATGAGATTTTTGTGACAAAACAATTGATTGACACTATAGTTTGGATTAACTGTGATGATTTATTTATTTTGTCACTAATGGTAATTGTAACAATTTAGTATCTTTCACAATTGAATTGTCACTATTAATATATTAATAGTGTCAAAAAATTTATCAATAAGTTCTATCACTAAAAGCATATGCAATTTGGCTCTAAAGTAATTTTGGCAGGAATGAATTGTAATTGTGACAAAACATATGTTGGTCACTAATATTTTCTATTTGCTATTACAAAACATAGTTTGGTCGCTAATATTTTTCTCTTGCTTTTTGTTATGAAAAATTTTGTCAATAAAAATTCAATTAGTTAGTGCCTACTTAATATTGTCACAAAAACGGAACTATCACTATGGTCACTACTATTAGTAATTTTTATGACAAAAAATTTGTTGTCACTTGATCATCAACTTTTTGTTACAAAGGTTATTTTCAATATAAACATAACAATTAATGATAACTATTTCTTGTCATAATAACATATTAAAATTAACTACTCTAATGATTAATTTTGTCATTATTGTACAAATTTTAAGGACTATAAACTACTTGTCACAATTTTTCTTTAATATTATTATTTGTAAACAAATTCAAATATTCTTTTATAAAATATTTAAACTACACATCATCTTCGTTAGCTTTCTTGAGGACAAGTTTGCTGCTGTCTACAAAAAGCCGTAAGTCTTTTTCCTTTGCGACCTGTTGGTACTCCGCTTAATATTCTTACACAACTACCAGTATAAGACAAGGCCATTAGAAATTTTTTTACAACGTGATAAATCAACCTTTTACAAAAGTCTCTCGTACTAGAATCTCACCTTACCTGACACAACAACCACTTTCACTTGCATGCCTCTTGAGTAAATTCTCAGTGGGCGCTTATGCGTTGACAAGCATATATAAAATTTACTACTGCTTCTAATTAGCCCACGGTGTATTCTTGTGCAAGATTCACCAAAATATTATTTTAATGAGTTTAACTCAAATCAGTCATTAATCTTTTTTCATTCATTTATTATTTGTGCACTTCTAATGCTCTCTTCGGTTGGCAAATAAGATTATCTTAGCTAGCTTCTGTGTTAACTATATCTGGTTTTTTTCCTTGTGGTCTCCTTTCATTTAGGAATCCCAAGGGATTTTTAGGGAAGTAACTACGGGAAAGTGTGGGGGCCGCGAGTTAGGAGGGATGGCTTTTAATCATGCGAATGGGATATGAGCAAGTGTTTTTATGCTTGCAACATGTAAGAATAAAAAAGGTGATGACATACAAAGAATAGGGTTGTGGAACATTGAGACCCTCACAGGGAAGTCTTTAGAATTAGTAGAGATTTTGGACAAGTACAAGATATAAATAGCCTGCATTCAGGAGATTAAGTGGTCAGGAGCTAAAGCAAAAGAGATAGGGGGATTCAAACTATGGTACTCGAAAGGTCTACGGAGGCAAAATGGGGTAGGTATCCTAGTGGTCAAGGAACTTATAAACCAAGTGATGGGGATCACAAGGATAAATGATAGGATTATAGTGGTTAAAATTATTATTAGCAATGGTGTTCTCAATTTAGTATGTGCATATGCACCTCAAGCTAGTTTATGCGAACAATAAAAATGTCTATTATGGGTGGCGTTGGATGGACCGATTGAACAAATCCCTAATACTAAAAAGGTTATCTTAGGAGGTGATTTTAATAGGCATATAGTGGTTATTTCAGAAGGGTATATAAGGACTCATAGGGGCTTCAAGTATGGCGCTACAAATGAAAGTGGAAATACCTTATTGGATATGGCCATAGTGTTGGAGTTATGTAAATATAGTGCCCTGGAAAGCAAGTATATTTACATGTAACTTATTCTTCTTCATTTACAGTTTTGTAATGGAAATATTTATTATTAATAAAATAAAAGAGCTTGGTTTTAATGAGCATTATATATCTAATCATAAGGTACCAATATTCTGTTGTAAGTAATATACATATACATAGAGATGTATGGGAAACATGTACATTATTAGAATCTAAATTAATGGATTCAAAGTTGAATAATCAAGTTGGTTGCTTGATTATGGTTTAGACTGTAGTGCTGCGATTTATCTCCGTGTAAGTAAAGGAGTTTACTTCAAGGGAATGATAAGTTTCATATCATGATAGTAGTTAACTATCGATAATGGCATTATTAAATTAATCTGGAATCAAGTATGTTTTCAAGAATAAAGTGGGCCGTTACTTTAATCTTAAAACATACAACTTAAGCATTCGCTTATTATGAACCACAATCTTGATGAGTGGTGAACTCATATGTGTTTCATTATAATTCTTGATATGATCGGAATGGATTTTTACAGA